>AJFK01001056.1:0-177002 GCA_000467715.1 Hysterium pulicare CBS 123377
TACGTAGGCGTAAGTAGGTTCACCTCTCATTAAGCATCAAGTAGGCTCATCAGGTAGGCTCAAGTAGGCTCATCAGGTAGATTTATCTCTCTCTCCATCTCTCTAGCCTTTAGCCTTCTTCTTCTTCTTCTTCTTCTTCTTCTTCTTTGTTTAGACTTCGGAGGTAGTAGATTAGGTAGTATGGTAGACTAGAATAATATATTAGTTATTATGACATCAAGACTCTTTATAAACCACTAAATATAATGTCCAACCAGGTCCCCTCATTCACGATAAAACATGATGATATCTACATAAATTATAGTAGAAAAACCGAAAGAACCACCCTTAATTCATGCAGATAAACCACTATGATTAATCGTACCAAAACAACCTTGATTCATCGTGAAGCAAAACCCGTAGGGTCGAGTGCTTTCCGCATTTGTAGTCCTGGTGCGTGTGATCTAGTTTGCTTAGACCACAGTGAGGAGAGTTGTGAAAAATAGAAAACTGATAGGTTCTCCTCTCATGCCAGTCCGACGAAACTTCACCCTATACACTATCAGACTAATCGTCTTCCTCATCCTCACCTTGGCTCCCCTCATCTTGACTCGTTTCTGAATCCGATTCTCCCGTATCGACGAGAAGTCCCATCTCTTGAAGTCGCCGCCTTTCCTCTTCAACTTTGGATGGATCAGGCGTCAAAACCTCTTCCATCCTCGAATACCAGTATTCGTTCATGAATTTGGGAAGAGGAATTTTCATCTCGTCATATTTGGCCTCGAATCCTGCCGCCAACACTTCCAACTGATCCAGAAGAGGTCCTTCTTCGTCTCTGATTTCGGCCGCTTCCTCGTCCGTGTGGAATGGAATCCCCTTCTTTTCTAGGTCGCAACATGTATGCCTTATATCAAGGCTCTCAAATGTGCAGATACGTATGATGTCGCTCACCGTCTTCCTCAATTGGTGCGTCTGCCATCCCTGGTCTCTAGTGATGATTTTTCGTAGGAGGAACAAGGGCTGAAGAGCATCTCGAGTAAAGAGTCTTCTAGTGGACTTAGGTTTCATCCACCTTGAGTATTTCCAAATTCTTTTGCACATAGTTGTGGTAAATGTGCATCCACCTAAGCTGCAACCGCATACACAGCTGTCTGAAGCAGGGGCCATAAGCTGCTGGAACAGAAGTTCGATTACGCTTTCGTCAAGATCGTCCCAGGTGTCTTTCGCAGACTCCCAAAATAGACACTCTCCAAGAAGGTAGCCTAGCTGGTGGTATGCCTTTGATTCAGATCTCGGCAATGTCACGGATAATTGAGCGCCTTTATTAACCATCCATTCAATGAGACCGAATTCTTCCAGTTTGGTCATTTGTCCGATTCTGACGCCGAGCAAGAAGGACAGTGGAACCCATTTTGACTCTCCATCTCGTATCTTATGGCCGCCTGTTTGAACGTCCTCGAAACCAAATTGATAAAGTCTCTCAGCGAGGTCGAGGGTTAGGCATTCGACTTCGTACACGCTTTTTCTCGGCATACAGAGTGCCTCATCCGGTTCAACTCCATGAGTAACAAGAGCATCGTAGACAGACGCAGCCTGGGCATCCAAGCGCTTATCTTTCGACAGCGATAGTGAATGTATAATACTGAGAGGCAGATATTTGAACGCTAAATCTTTCAGGCGCTCTTGCCGGTCTATTGTCACCTGAATGAGTAGATTCTGCATGGCAGGATCCTCATCAGGAGAGTGGCCGAAGATATATCGACGATTATCAAGGAACCTAGGCTTCGTACAAATTCTGCTTCCAGCTTTGATCAAAATATCCATAGTCGTGGAACATCTGGAGGAAAATGCATATTCCAAAGGTATTATCCCTACCAAGTCCGGCTCATTTACATCTACTCCATTTTCAAGTAAAATTGCACAGCCTTTTGGCCATGAACGGGCTATATGCAGCGGCCTTATATCCTCTTCGATCCTTTCATGAATGCTTGATGGGTCTTTTTTCAAGACTGCCAATAAACGCTGTTCAGAGCGAGCGATAAGGGCTAGAAAAATGTCACTGTAATCAAGCCCTACTTCAAGGATGGTCGGACCGTTATCCAGGGAAAGAATATGGTCCCATATTGCATCTTCGAATCCAGTATCATAATAACCATCGCGATAAACAAGAGCTTTTGTTGTAACGCATCCCATGTCCATTATGCTTGCACAGTATTCTGCGAGACTCCTCATATAGATTTCGGAAGTGTAGCGAGATGACCCATAGGATAAGACCGTATGTAACGCCCTATCATAGCTCAAAGTTAGACTGAGTAGTCAAATGAAAATCAACGCAAGGTTGAAATTACTAACTCTTCGTATTCATCTTCGCGTCTGCTTGACACTCCTTGCATTGTGATTTGAACCACAAATTTTACTAACTCAAGATAGATGTTCAATATCTTGCAAGAGTGAATTTCAAGAAGTCTATAGTAATGGCATATATGAATGGCCCAGGAACAGATGCTCTTTTCACACTGTTAGATTATGCATATATATGCCAGGATACCCTGGAACCTACGTTAAGGAGACTTCTTCCATCCGATGTCCTATCATATGGGGTTATTTCTCGATTCTGTAGAAGCTTTCGTAAATCCAAGAACGTCATCTCAATAAAATAGAAGATGAGTTCCTCCATTTCCTGATTAGATCCTACTTCATACATCCCGTCAACATTGCGCAAAGGACGATAATGGAGTAAGCGAAAGCCTGGAGAGTCTTCGTCCACAAATCGATGGGTTTGTAGCATGGGGCTAATGGCGCAATCTCCGGCGCCCCAAGACAATCGGATCGAGAAAATGACTGCGCGTTTGAGGATACTGCTGCATAATTCAAGCCGGAATTCCCAGGTGGAGAGTGCTTGCCCTAGGCCCCATGGGCAGCTTTGTTTGTGAGTATTAATATCGATTCGCGAGAACCAAAAGCGATCAATACGATAACGGGTGAGCTGTTGTGGTTGCGATTTTGAGCAGCCACAAGACATTTTCCCTCTGTCAGTGGTTTTTCTAAAATGCTTTTTTATGTCCCGCAATTGCTGTTGAAGTGCGTCTCTCTCTCGCAATGCATCGTGAAGCAATGATGGTTTCCACATCAGCTGTGTTTCGTTCATTTGGTTTTCCTAGCAGTTTGGCCACTGTTAGCCAGCACACAGCCGATGTCGTAATGGTTAGGACATGTTGTAAGGATTAAGACATACCAGTTGGTCAAGACGAGAATTGATCAGTGCTTCGACTTGGCTGTGATTAGCCACTATAGTAGGGATTAGGGTATTGACTCCTTGCTGAACAAATCGCACGTCTGCCTGTAAGTGCTGCACTGACTCTTGAACATGCTGGCCATTGAGATCGATTCTATTTGCGGCGGCTTTCACCTCGGCGAGATCCTTTGTGGAGTGTGTGGTCAAGTCTCTGGGAGTATGTGAGGTCAAATATCAAGTATATCGGATCAGACCAATAGTAAAGTGCACTTACATTTGCAGAGCATGCAAGGCTGTATTCAAGTTGTCTTGGATATCTTTCAGGTTTGCCTTAGCTAACAGTATACTGTCTCGTTTGAACGGATAGGACGCCCGCCCTTTGATACCCCTCAAAACCGCTTTGAAATCACGCGACCCAGGCTGACCCAACTGCATCTTGAGAAGGGATTCAAGCGCGTAAATGCCTGTCGCACATGCCTCTATGGCATTTATCGTCTGTGGACTGCTGAGAGATGCTTGAGACTCGAGGGCTTGAACTCTACCAGTTAGAGTTTCAAGGATTTGCTTGAGGTTATCCGCCTGTTCCCGGATAACTTTGACTTCCTTGTCGCGATTTTTGACACCGTCGCAATACCAGACCAGGCCTTGTGTGACTTGAATCCCAAGGCTGACGATGCCTACGGCAGTACCCGTGACCGAGAATGGGTCTCCCATGTTGATGACTGTGACTAAAAACAATGGTCGACGCTGAAGATGGCTCTTCTCTGAATAAAGATGGGCAAAGTGTTGTCTGATGTGTGAAAATCGAATGCTGAATGTTATTCAGCCTGGTGAGATGTTGCCTGAGACGGGCGGGGGCGGAGTGCATGTTACAGCAACGAATGATAAGTCGGAATTCAAATGAGGCTTTATCTTTTACACAGCCTTTAAACAAGGCTGATAAGTCGTTACCCTTTTGCTTTCCAAGGCTGAAAGTCCTCTGCTTAGAAAATCTACCAAGTCCAAGCTCACGCTGTGGATGCAGGACGATAAGGTCTAAACAGGTTTTCAGGAACGTGAAACAAGCCAGTTGGCTAGATTCTGGCTTAAAGTGATATGGAAAAGAGATCTAATTAGCCTCACTTCATTGTCGGAAGGTATAAAAGTACTGGTACCCGGTCGAAGCATGTCAAAGTCCTTTCGGAGCAGTGTCTGGCTCCGAATCAATCTCGTTAACATAATTTGCGCGTTTACCCTTTGGGAATGATGCTATGTACACACATCGGTATCCTTCTCCAAAACGAGTGCCCCTCTCACTGACTAGAACAGAGGTCCTCTCTCTTCAACTCAACGTACCTCTCAGTCTCGGAAGAAGCAGCTCATCTAATTCCGATCAGCCGTAATCCTCCCCAAAGAATGCGAACCTCTCTCGCTCCTCGATAGTTTCTTGCAAAATGTAACCCGCCGAATATACCTTTCCAAACTCCATTTTTTTATGCCCTTTGTCACGTCAATTGCTTGACTAAGCGCTATCAAGGGGGCACTCTCTCGTACATATACACTACAACCTATAACACATGCTCTAAACTCTGAGATTTGAGTTGGTTTGGCCCCCATACCTCCCTTCGCGTGAATTGTGGCGGTGTTGCGGCATAGCACAGCACATTGGTCTATACCCGCGGCACAGCAACAACACTTAACTTTCACACAACTCAATCCGACTCATCTTCACTACTCTTGAGGTCACTGCCCCTCTCTGGATATCCAACGATTCACTATAGCGGTAGAACTCAACATGGATACATCGGTGGACCTTCAACTCGAAAGCAAATTCTTCGTTGCGCCAGCCGAGATTCGTCGTGCGATCTATGTCCACCTCATTCCCGGCCGAATCCACTTCTTTCTCCACGAGAAGGGACTTGGATTATCAGCATGCGTCCAACGTGAGAAAGATGGTGAACCCAACTGTATCGAACGGCGAGCAAATCTAGCCAACTATATGGCAGACCCCCAAGCGCGAGATCCTATCTTTGCGCTCCGTTTGCGGTCTCCATGGGGCTCGCACTGGCGATGTGAAGAGTCAGTAATGCGGACGCGAGAGAAAGACTGCGAGACAGATTGTAACCTTGCCGCGATGGCATTCCTTCTCGTGTGCAAGCGATTGTAAGCAAGTGATAAGCCAAGCCAGTGTAGCTAGCCTGCTGACATCGCTCTACAGGTTCACCGAGATTGTGGAAATGATGGCTGAGACCGCTGTATTTCAATTAAATGACCTCGATGCGCTCAGGATCTTTGTTCCACAATCCGACCTGCTCCAGTCTGGGCGATTTTCTACTTTCACCATCACGAAATGCCTTCTGCCGAGCCTCAAAGAACTGGATATCAGCCTGAGACTTCCTTTGTCCGCTTATGACGCGATTGAGAATGCTGGTAATTCCACCGGCTCTGAATCGTCGTCGATGGATCATTCAATCTCTGCATGGATAGGATTACGTCCCGCCATCGAACGCTTGAGCAAACTGAGAAGACTTCGGATATGGCTAGATCATGAGGAGCGTTGCACTTGGTCCATGGTCAATGAGCGCGCCGTCTTATCTCCACTTGCGCCTCTTAGCAACAACCCGAATTTGTTTATTTCCATCAATCTTCCAAAGCTGCACCCGAAGTGGGAAACCCCGGACCGGCATTTCATGGAGGATAGCCCACCGTTGGCACTGACCATACATCGAAGGTATCGCCAGAGATATCACGGCATAGAATCCAGTGATGGCAGCATCCGTGAGCAGCATGATCCGGATTTTCCAGTCATGTACGAGCTTGCTGATTTTGAGGCGACCATAGTGGGGAACATAGTGGTGCCCGTAGAGGGGGCCATGGAGGAAGTAGAGGAATCTGAAAGATCATCATGGAAGAGGGGGCAAGATCCGGTTAGGGAATACCTGGATGCCTGGGAACCTACTGGGTGTCTGAATATATAGTAAGCGCCTGACAGTGAGTGTTATCTATGTACTTGGATTGATATCGTGGACAATCTTAATTAATCGATATCTATTGATTTCCCAACTACGTTATATCGCGCTATACTATATTAATAAGGATTATAGTTTACACTTTTACGACTTGGAAAGTGTAAGCTGGACTCATCTATGCACTATAATCTACTACACTTAGTACCTACTTGATAAGGTAGTTTAAAGGTTAGGTAGCTTAAATAATAATAAAAGGATTAATGAGGGTTTATCTATGAACAATAGATGGCATTCGTTAGCGCTATGAGACGGCCTGGGTAGTGAATTTTCATTGATTCTCCTCCACAACTTCAATGACACGAAGGAAATCGATCGACCGCCCCACAGATTCTCATCTCTCTTACTGGTGCTGTACATTTCTACTTCTAGTGCCACGCAATAGATCTTCTCCTCGGGCAATCGGAACCCGACAGTAGAACGCGAAGATAGAACTGGGATGGATCTACACCAAAGACGTCTGCCAAACTTTGCGATGACCTTGAGCTTGCTTTATCTAAATTGTCTAACGATTTCTGCTTCAGTTCCACTTCCTACCTCTCCCGAAAGACATTTCTCGAAAGGTTTTCCAATTTGAAAAATACGATAATGTTGAGAAAGTGCTGAAAGGAAGTCGATCGAAGTATCTTGAGGTGTCTTCGGAGTATCCCAACAATCTGCCCAGAAAATGCGAAACCCTCCCGCTCCTCCTGCAATATACATTCCAAAGTATAAAGATCACGTTTTTGGGTTCGTGCAAGATAATTGAACAGATTCATTTTATAAGCCTGCTGCTGCTGAATGTATCCTTCAAACCCCCAATTTCTTTAAGATACACCCCGGTCAGTTGCTTAACTAAGATCACTGCTCCAACCGTTCGTTACTCTACAGCCTACAGCACTTGCTAATAACAACAATATAGAAGCTAACAAGAAAAGCTGGATAGTGTTATCAGCTGCACAGGTAGGAATCATCGCCTATGCTACTTCGCTATCACGATATGCGAAGCGGAATATTCAGCCCCCAAAAAGGTGCGCTGTAGTGCTTGAGCGGAGCACCAAGATGCCCAAGATGTAAAGGACTGCTCTGGTTGGCGATGCCACATCACGACCCTCACCCAACGCCGCGACATCAACATCGACTCCATTACCGTCCACGTCTTTTGCGAAACAAGAGAAGTCAATTCCGAATGGAAAACCAACACAACCCGCAATCTATTCAAGCAAAACATCGTCGTCTACGCAAGCGACAAATCCCGCGTACAGCCCCTACTCTCTGCCGACACGCACAAATGGTGCTTCGAGGTCGCCTTTCCCAAAAACCACGACTTACTAGCCACCTTTGGCTTTGCCATTGAGCGGTCCTACGCCTGAATGCTGTTGTTGTTTCGTTCCGCTGGGCAAATACTGGTGCAAGGGGGCTTGGGCTCACTATAGCATCGAAACTATCGCATTGGGATATGCCATGCAAGCAAACGGGTTCAGTTCGTGGGTCAACTTCAGGCTCTCGCCTGATCGGGTCTTGGATCTAGAGGAGGGTTCGGGGATTGTTGAGTGGGTGCGAAAGCTACAAGTCTCGGTGCCGCCGGCGAATGTCTAGAGTGAGAAGTAGAGTGATTTCTGGGGTTTATCCGCCGACGTGAAAGCAGTGGATGACGTTTGACTTGGCACTTGGACTTGGAATCCTAAAGTACGTCTTCATGGGCTAGAAATTGCCTCTTCATCTGGACGTGGAGTACGGCGACGAACGCGAAGGCAATATTGCAGCGACCAGAACTCCTGTACTTCTCAAAGGACTCAAGGTGACCATCAACACCGAAAATGTGATTGGTCGCAATCCACGGTACCGCTCATCCCAGGCGACAGTAGGTATATCGGCGAAGCACTCTGCGGACCGTATGCGAAAGGTTTAAACATTAATCTTGAGGGGAGGATCGATCTTCGTTCCATTTGCCCGGCATTCAAACTCCGTATGGGCGATGTCAAGGTCTACCCTCAATGCGGTCGTATCGAGGATATCGGGAATGGCAGCCTCATCCCTAACTCCCAGACCGGGGGAACGAACAGGACGTACCATCTTTGAGTCAGTGTAACCGTGGAGATTTGTCGGGGGTGAACTGGCCATTCTGCCAGCACGATTCAGTGCAAATGGGCCAAAACCACTCATAGAAGCGAGTCAAGATGCCGCTGTGCCGCCAGCTCAGCTAGCTGGGCAAGAAATCTTTCGAAGCGCCAGGAAGTCCACCAGCTGAGCTTGGCAGTAGCTATGAGATGACAAATCTAGGCTCGTGGGACAGTGGTACTTAAATTGTTGTTTCGTCCAACAAGTTCCATAGATCCCACAGAGATAATTCGAAACTTCCATTTCGAAAATCAAGCATACAGCCTCTCAGCAATCGGAAATGAAACCTCCTGGCTCGAAAACGCACAATGCCCCACCGGTTTCGTAGGGTCGTCAACCACACCCCATTTCAATCTTAGTTCGGTAACATTGCCTGGTTCAGTCTCCAAAGGATGGCAAGCAGCAGAGATAGCAGCACTACAACTACTTGCGACGGGGATACCAGGCGGGAGCCGTCTTTTTCCAAGCGCGATCAATGTGAACAAGGCCACGAAGCCAAGGGAGATACCGGCACATCCCCCGGCGATGGAGTAACCACAAGTCATGATGATACCATTGGGCAAGGGATCGATACCATACGTTGGGGTTTGCGAATGCTTCGAAGTTTGGTTTAGGGATCCGTTCGCTTGATAAGTTTGTAGGCTGACGAGATAAATACTCTGAGAAATAATCCAATGGAGGCCACCCGAGACGATCAAAAGTGGAATGGCGTATCGGTAAGGTAGTTGGAGAAAGTATGTTGAGCGTTGGGACCCCTGAGGTATGGAAGATACGCGTAGGCCTTTGCGATGGCGCCCGTACTGGTTCCATTCGTGGGCTAAGAGGAGAGATGTTAGGAGCGCATTGTATGTGACGTTGATGATCAAGTGAAGCCCAACATTCAGTCGTTTGGTAGTGGAGCAACTGCCACTGAACACTGTGCCTTGTCCTCTTTGATCAATTTTATAAGTGTTTACGGCCCATATTATGACAGATAGATTAATGAGGAAGACAAGAAATGAGCAGATGGTTCCAGCAATAATACCGAACCTCCAAGAAGCCGCTCTGCTGGTCCACGATGAACAACCTCGGACTCTTTTCCCAGGCACCAGTGCTACGGAGAGCAAAGGACTGGCAGTGAGCTCTGATGTCTCTTTGGCGATGGACATGGCTGTCCAAATTTGGTCTCACTTGTTCGGCAACCGGGTGAGAGAAAACAGGACAACGACAAGCTAGAAGTAGTCGAGCGGCAGGAAATAGCGGAAGATGCCTCTCTATGAAGAGAAGCGCCGTTGAAGGAAACATTGGAAGAGTTAGGCTGAGGCATTCGAGGATAGTAATATGTACATGTGCATGTGCTAACACAGCCCCAACGAGTGCTTGGAAAATCAATTGTTTTGGGTAGTTTGCAGCATCAATGGTAGGCCAACAGGAGTTCGCTTAAGATAGAGCAGCGCGCGATCTGCTTGATTCTGCAGCCACTATTGAATGAGATACTTGGCAAACGTCTTGGTACACCCTCAGGCTTGACGTCTTCAAAAGCTCGACATGGTGCAACGCGGGGTCATATTTTCTTCCTTTTCAGTACTTTGTTGGATCAACGTGACACGTCCTAGAAAGAAAGAAAGCGTAATGACAAGTAACCTCCTGAAGGAGGAAGGAAGTTACTGAGCGAGATGCTGAGGTTTTCAACAAGAGCAGGAGAGTCTGCTACCCCGGCGACAACAAAATACAGGAATGACGGGTTCATTAGTAAATCAGTGGTGGAAAGCCTGGGAGAGAAGAGACAGCCGGCGCATAGTCAAGGTCCAAATTGAGGCCAGATATCTCGTTCTTCCGTGAGGTGAGACTTGAAGTTGAGAAAGGGCCTTTGACAGGAATGGTGATAGAAAGCGTGGTGTTGAGGTTCGGTTAGACGGGCGAGCGTCAAGCGACATTGAACCGTGACACCGGTAATTGGCATCTGAATCGGGGTGCGACCCTGGCAGTTTTAATCTATCGCGGACCAGCAACAAATCCCGAATGAGACTCCTGTTATCTCACATGTCACGCTCCCCCTGAGTCTGACATGACGGTTGGATGAAAGGAAAAGTGAAGGTGTTTATGTCGATTCAGGAGGGCAGCAAGAGTGGCAAGGCAGTGGAGAATGGAGGTTCTAGCGTGGGGCGGTCAAAGTGTTTCAGGTGGCCGGCTTGGCTGAGATTCTTGGTTGACGTTGGCGAAACTTGGTGGAGCTTGCTGCCATTGACCAATCACGGCATCACGTTTTGATGGCTGCACGACTTAGCCTGGTGACGTTGAGCTAGCAAAGCACGCTTAGAGCATTTTTTCTTATCGCGCATTTCTGGGGCCTCCGGTTGGACGGCAGGCGCGAATGCTCGCTGGATCGGGCGAGGTCCGCTATCTGCGCCCACCCATCCGTCATTCACACCACCTTCTTTGGGCTTAGGCATGGCGAGGCGCGTTGAAGAAATCCCATCCACCGTCCATGCTCCCTTCCCTTCGTGCCTTCCTCTCCCCAACAACTCCATCTGCGCCGCTCTTGCTCGTACCATCGTGCCCTTCTGACTGTGCAGTACAGGGAGCAGCTTTTCTTGCGCCGAAGATTCCAGTCGTTCGTTCCACTCTGTCGTTACATCTTGCTGTCACCAAACACCATCGTCGGACCTTTACGTCCATCACTCGTACTCGAAACCAACCACAACCACCGACACTCGCTATGCGCTCTGCCATCGTCTCCTGCTTAATTGCAGGCCTGGCAGCTGTCAATGCTATTCCTACAATCACTATAAAGGGATCCAAGTTCTTTACCAGCGAGGGCGACCAATACTTCATCAAGGGTTGGTATCCTGGTCACCTACAACAGATAGCTTTCCGAGCTAACTTCAATCCCAGGAATTGCCTACCAGCTCGTCCCCGATGACCCTCTCATTGACAACACCCAATGCAAGCTCGATGCTTCTCTCATGAAGGAACTTGGAGCGAATGCCATCCGCGTATACCATGTCGACCCTAGTGGTGACCACAAGGCCTGCTTGTCTACTTTCGCTGATGCAGGCATATACTTGTTCGTCGATCTGGATACCTTCACCACCCAAATCGAGCAGGATGCTCCACACTGGAACCAGACTCAATTGTCTGCCTTCGAGGCAGTCGTGGACGAGTTCCAACAATATAATAACACTGCTGGTTTCTTCGTAGGGAATGAGGTTCTCACCATGGGTACGCTTCCACCTCCAAATGTCTTGGGATCATCTCTCTAACCAGGGATACAGGAAATGGCTCTGTTGCCGCCCCGTTCGTCAAGGCCGCGGCCCGTGATGTCAAAGCTTATCGTGACTCGAAGAAATATCGTGATATCCCCGTTGGTTATTCTGCGGGTGCGTTCTTCCCTCTCCAAGAAGCTTCCATTATGCTAACAATCTCCAGCTGATATTTCTGACCTTCGACCCATGCTACAAAACTACATGGCTTGCGGCACTAATACCTCTGAAACTCTGGACTTCTTCTCCCTCAATGCCTACGAATGGTGCGGAACCGCCTCATCCTACCAGATTTCAGGCTATGCCGACCTCACCAAGAACGCCACCGATTACAGCATTCCCATCTTCCTCTCCGAGACTGGCTGCATCAAGCCACGCCCACGAACCTTCCAAGACCAGGCCGCTATTTTCGGTAGTCAAATGAACGGAATCTGGTCAGGCGCCATAATCTACGAGTGGATTGAAGAGGCAAACGGCTACGGTCTTGTCAGTTACGGCCAGACCGTGGACCCTGCATCGCCAAGTGCCCCTCCGGATGGCTACCCAAGATCCGGTACTCCTTCGCCCATCTCTCCAGATTTCCCCAATCTCTCCAGCCAATGGAAGACCCTCAACCCCACCGGTATCAAGGAATCGGATTATAACCCAACTTTGACTCCACCCCCTTGCCCTGCGTATACCTCAGGTGTATGGGAAGTCAATGGCGGAGTGGCCCTTCCCACCCTTGGACAAACCTTCGACGCCAGTGTTCAAGCCAGCATCACGAAAGGCACTGCAGCGGGAACTGGATCAGCAGCCAGTGCCAGCCCCACCAAAACTGGCGCCGCCAGCCCTGCAAGGGAAGTCACCGGCATGGGAATCGGTCTCATGAGCGTGCTTCTCGGCTTCTTCTGGTGGCTATAGCGGAATCCTCACAACTTCTTATCCACGAAACCCATACATCTTATCCTCCTAATTGGTTCGCGTCCGAAAAGTTCGACTCTTTCTTGTTTCTCTTTGCCAGCTGAGAGCGGCTCTTTTCCGGCAGCATAAAGCTACTTCCTTGACTGTTTCTCGTACATATATTTCTGCATGGCATAGGTGGCATGTATGTGTAATGATGACAAAGCGATGGCGTTGGTGCTGTGTATCATAGATATACCTCCTTGTTTCTGTGACTGGGCATAACTCTCCGTTTGGCAGGTAATTACATGGGTACATAGGGATACCAGAGGACGGAAAGCGGAATAAATAAAGTCTAATGGCAGTGCAAAACATTCACCTTCGTTCCCACTGCCCGCGTACGTGATTGGTCAACATCCACTACCATAATACTTAATGAATGAGTCTTCTAGCTATCGACGTAATCTACTCACAGTAGATACCCTGGACAGCTCAGCCCTTCGTCCCCAGCCCCGCTCATCCCATCCCCATGTCCTTTCAGGAAAAAGACTCAACCCGCCGCACTTGCCCCAAACCGAATAAACCTCAAGACCCTCAACTTCTCCAACTCCCCAAGCTGCCTCTTAAGCATAACCACAGCCCCCAAACTAATCCTCCTCAACCCGTCCCTCCCATCCCCCTCCCCCTCCTTCCCTTCAACTTTTCCCTCGCTTCGCTCAATAATCCCCTTCGCAGCCTCAATGGCTTTGTCAAGCAGCATTGGCGAAGCGGGCTGGCGATCGATATAGAGGTAAGTAAGCACGTCTTCGAAGGGTGAGATAGTTTGTTGGAGGGCGTGGACGATGAAAGCGCGGGCGCGGAAGTATGCGCGTTCGGTGTAGAGGGCGCTGGGGAGGTGGGTTTCGGGGGTGGAGCGGTGGATTTCGTAGCCTGCTTCATCTGTTCCCATCCAAGCACACATCAATCAATCTCCCCCAAAAGCAAGAACGCACCTTTCAAAGCAGAGTTGAGGTGGCTTGACTTGACTTGACTTGACTTACTGTAATATGGCTCCTTGACCAACACCAACCCCATGATGCTGACCAGAACTTGTAAAAGTGTGCTTTTTGCCGGACTCCAACTCTCATTCCTCTCGTCCGCATGCCACGTCCCCAAAAGACTCAGACAAATCTTCCCGTCCTCGTACAAATTGGGATTCACAGGTCCCATTCCGTTCGTCCAGGAGTGGAAGAAGGCATCGGGTGGGGAGGACGGGAACGAGGAGCTGAGGTGGAAGTCTATTAGGAAGGGCGCGTATTCGTAGGGGGTGTCCGAGGGGCCGATAATTAGGACGCGGAGGAGATCAAGGCGTGATTCCCAGGTTCGAACGTAGATGTAGGGGGGGAGGGAGGTGCGGAGGATTTTGTGCTCTTTGGTTATGCGGCGGGTGTGGATTAGGGAGGGGGTAGTTTGGTGGTTGAGGTAGTGGTGGTCGTTGGGGGGTTGGGTGTCGAGGATTAAGAAGGGTGGGGGTGTGCTCGGAGGGTCTTGGGGGTCGATTGGTGTTGCGATGGAGGTAGGCGTTATGGATGTTGCTTCAGGTGCTTTTGACATAGGTGGACTTGATGTATTCGGACTCGGTGTGAGATCTTTTCTCTCTTCTGCCGATTCTCCCTTTTCATCTCTTTTGGATTCTTGCTCTGATTCGGATACTGGTGTTGTTTTCGAAGTATCAATGTCTGCTTCGTCTAGAGGAATCAGATCGGGCATGGAGACATCACCATCATCTTCCCCTTCCTCTTCTTCGGTGGACCAGTCCTCTTCATTAGTATTGCCAATGGACACTGCACCATCCTCGTATTCTACCCACATCTCATCGTATGAATCTTCATCTTCATCTTCCGTGTCATAGTCTTCTTCATCAGAGTCATCGAAAGACATGGGATCAAGTTGTGCATCCATATCGCTGCTATACACTAGTGTGACTTGTTCCGCGAACACCTGGACATCGATGACTGGTTTCGCGGCTCCAAGCCGGACGGTGAGCTTTCCGTCGAGTCTCAAGTCAATAACTTCGCCAAACCAATTTGGTCCCACCCTTCCAAGGACAGAAGGTTGCGCTTCAGTGTCGGGTCGAGCGTCAGGATGAATCATGACGAAGTCTCCACGACGACGGGTGATGCTTGGAGTCGATCGAATATCGTATAAACTGACATCTTCTTCCGAAGCACGAAGTCCTCCAGTATGTGAAGGAGGGATAAGGTCCTCTCCAAGAAATCGAATGTCGGGCTCTTTGAACCACTGAACAGTTGCAATTCGATCGATAGGCTTTACTGACTGGACGACACCGACGTGCGACGGCCGTATTGTCCAGTCCCCATCCGCTTCTACCTGATTTGAGTTCTCTTTAGTGCAAACAATCTCGCCGGGCCACACCTCGTCATCGTCCTCCACATTCGGGTCCGGGATCAAATGTGTGCTCGTATCTTCTGTGACGCTTAGGTCTTGCCATAGGACTAAGACTGTAGTTTTTGTTTGCATGACTAGGTATACGTTCAAGTCGTAACCCATAGTATCCGTTCGTGGAATTCGTTTAACTTGACCCTGAGGAAGGCCATTTGCAGATGTTCTTGATCCATCATATTTCACAGAGGCACCCGTCAAGTCTTTGAATCTGACTCGGTCACCCACCGATACTTCTGCAACATGATAAGATCGGTCTTTTCCATTCGCAGCTATAGGTAGAGTATGGGCAGAGGCTCTGGTGGCATCATAAACGTAGAGATTGCCGCTCTCAAGAATATCCATATCGACAGTCGATGACGGTTCGACGGAGGCTCCGCTGCCAGCTCCCAGTCTTCGAGATAGCCAACGAACCTCGAGCATGACAGTACGAGTCTCGACTACAGTTCCATCCGGTCGGACGTTTGGTTCATAAGCGCCATATTTCCATATTCCTCTTCTAAGATTACCCTTTTTTGTCTTCACCCTATCACCGACGCTCAAACGATCAACTATAGGATCTTCTGGATCCAGCTCGGCGGGACTTTCCACGATGACTATGCTGTTGTTGCTCAAGCGCACGGCAACCTCATCATAAACTTCCTCTATCCGGCCAACCCAGTTGTCATAGATGACCAGTGCACCTTCTTGGTATTCATGCGCATTCAGGAGCTCTTCTGCTGGTACCCCACGGACACAGACATCTTCTGTAAGAGACTCCAGTGTCTGATGTCCAACAAATGCTGTAGCTGGAAAGAGTGTGCACGTGGCTTTTGTTCCAATCACAGTGCCACTCATAGGACTCTGGGCATTTCTTTTGACCACATCTCCAACGTACAGCGCTCGATCAAGCAGCTCCAGTTGCCTCTCAGGTATTAGTTCCGTCTTAAAATCGGTTTGCCAAGAGACAAGGACTGTTCCTCGAGGAGGGATTCCCGTTTTCATAAACTGCAGATAGTCTGGACCAGGTATATCGGCATGTTGCCGTATGTCTTCGCCATAATCGCGTTGCGGTAACGGTTCATGGGTATCAACGTCGCCAAATGTTCGATCTATGACCCCCACCATGAACTCATCATTTTTGAGACCAACAGTATCTTCGACGCAGAGCGTGACCACTTCGGGCATTCCTGAGGCCGGCTCTCTAGTATTATTGTGATATCGTAAGCGTATCCTGTAGGTACTTGGCGGTTCGTGATCGTTGTCGGACTGGGTGGAGTCGTGCGAGCCTGTAGGGCAGGGTAAAGACAGGAAGCGAAGCGGGGAGAGAAGAGCGTTTGCGAGCCGTTGAAGTGGAGGCAAGATTGGAGGCCCAGTATAGTCTTCCTGGTGAGTGTTGGTTTTGTAGGAGGGCATATCGAAGGGTGTGGGCTCCAGATGTGGCTTGACAATGCGGCGATTTAGCCGATACCGCGCCGCGCATGTGAAAGAAGAAATGTTCCTCTGCAGACGCTCTGACGTTGTGAACACCACGACAGGAACTCACCACCATGGCCGATCCCTTGTATGAGCTTTTGACCCCCTACTTCGACTCGCAGGATGCATCTTCCAGGCCAATTCCCTCCATCAACGACCCAATCACCGCCAGTTACCTTACGCGCTTGTCAACGTTACCCCTCGCTGCTCTCACTTCCTCCGAGCAGCAGTCCCTCTCTCAGAGCTCCCAGTCTATCCTCCGTTCGCTCCAAGCTCTATCGAAGCGATCACATAAGTCGATAATAAGCTCTTCCGACCATTTGGGAAATCTCCGAGAAACATTGCCAAAACTCGGCCAGGATGCTCGAGAGCTTCAGAATGCCATCCCTAAGTTGGAGAGCAAAGCCCTGCACTTCGCGGAAAAATATAGCAAGAGCGTGGAGAATCCCATACTGGATAGGCGAAGAAAAGCAATGCTGTTAGCCAGAAATGTTGACCGAGTCTCCGATATCCTCGAACTGCCTGCTCTTCTTTCCTCTGCTATCTCATCTTCAACGGCTCCCTCGCAAGCTAACTCTGCAACCACCTCCGCCACCAGCACTAATTATGCTTCTGCATTGGATCTACAAGCACACATCAAGCGCCTACATACGCTATACCCCCACTCCGGATTGGTGTCATCCATCTCGGCGCAGGCCGAGCAGGAAATGAAGGTCATGACCACAAACTTGATCGCCGGTCTTCAATCACAGGGCATCAAGCTAGCAGGAGCTATGCGTACAATAGGATGGCTGCGTCGTGTAGCTCCGGAATTAGACGAGGCGTGGAATCTTCGGAATACTTCAAACATTGGCAGCAGCGAGGGCGCTCTTGGCGCTGTGTTCCTAGTCTGCCGGCTTTCAAATCTGCTTTCCATGCTTGAGGCCTTGGATCCCCTTCGGGAGCTTGCTGATCAAGAAACTACAAGACGGCTGAATACTGGAAGTAAAAACAAGGATGCTGGATGGGCCGGCGGCCAGCAAACCGAGCGCTATTTGAAGCGATACATTGAGATCTTCCGAGAACAGAGTTTCGCTATAATTTCAATGTACAAAAGCATATTCCCTTCCGCTCTTCCCGCTCCAGGCTCCGTCGCAGAACCTGAGCCGAACCAGACAATCGCCTCTCCTACTTCGCGACCTGCAAGCTCCCGTGCAGCTCAGAAGCCCGGTGGTGTCGACCAACAAAATTCAGCACAACAGATCCCGTCCGCACTCGCCACCTTCCCTATGCATCTCGTCGATCTTCTCTTCGATACGCTGAAAAAGTATCTACCGAACGTTCAGGATCGTGCTTCAAGGGACAGCTTGCTCACGCAGGTGTTATACTCCGCTGGTAGTCTTGGAAGACTAGGTGGTGACTTCAGCATGATGATTGCGCTCTTGGAAGAAGACCTAAGCGAGGGTGGGAATGATGAAGAGGAAGATACTGAAGATGAATGGGTTGAACTCATGAAGAAACATCGTATTCAAGCGAGCAGGTTGGAACTATTGGCGAGTGGTGTGGGTGCGGGAAGAACGACTAGCCCTGTGGACAGGACTATCAGTCCATCTCATTAACCAATTCTGATTCACTCCTGAGCGAAGCCTATACCATCTTATGATAATGAAAGTGAACTCGCCTTGTTCTTCGAAGAAAATAAAATCAAGAAAGTGCCTCTCGCAATATTAAAAATCTAGAGATTCCGTATGGATGGATGCCACGGATCATGTATTCGACTGGAGGGTTGGGTGAAGGTTTACATGGGGTGGTGAACTGACTGCAGCTCGCGGTGCGGAGGTCAAAGGTAGTTTTGTGCGCTGCTAGAAAATGCATTTGCTTCGTGGCACCAAAGTCGAACAAGTTATGCGGAATGATGGGATTGTGAAGAAGCTCATCGTCCAAACCACGGTTTGATCTAGGCTTCAACTACAAAACTATGTTCAGAACTTTCGCCACGTAGGCTTTTCCTTACATTCAACTCCGGTACTTCGAAAACCATAGAGTGTCCTCTTCAATACCAACCTTATAAATAGTTTAGTCCACCCTGCTCAAAGGCCTAAAGCACTGCATCAACTATCACATCAGGACGTTCAAAGCACTCAAATTCCCAAGGCTTAATTCAACATGGCGCAATATCAGGCGGACGCGATTACCTTATCCTTGACCTTCGCTCCCACTATGATTACGCTCGGACTTTTTGCCTTCACGGGGCAACAGGATTCCCGCTCAGCTCCTGCACAGATCGACAGCATCCTGGCACTCGCACAACCAGGCTTCCTTTCCTTTCTAGCCTTCCTCATGATCATTGTTACTCTGATATATCAGAACGATCATCGAGCACTCAAGCACATCAAGGCTTTCGCCTTCTATCTCCAACTTTTCTTTTTCACGGCTGACCAACTTCTCAAAACCTTTACATACTTTGACATCTGGGGCCTTACTTTACCTCTTATCAGATTGTTCTGCCTGGCCGTAATCGCCAATTCATACCTATGGAACTCTTCTGTTCTTGGGTTTCACAGTGACCCACGCGACGAAGTTAGTTCCCAAAGCAGTTCATGCGCGGAATTATCGTCGAGTTTCAACTAATGAATCACTATCTTGCAGGCCTCCGGAAATAAATGGCATCCAACTTGGAAAGATAGAGCAATGCGTCTTTCATATGCTGCATTTCTCGACTGGGTTATACGACTTGTCCTATTGTCTCTGAATGGCCTAGAGCCCCCTATTTCCGATTATAGTTGGCGTACACTCTCCACGCGTAATGTTCATCTGCTCGCGGCCCTCTACCTGCGAACGGTTCCCAAGCGATGTATTCATTGCCGCAAACAAAAGGATGCAAATGCTCTTGAGTAAGTCTTTGCTTTCGTGCATGCAGTACTCCATGCAAAACGCTTCTAATGTACGAGTCCAGGAACAATAACACCGAACGCATCTCATTTTCTGCCTTGAAATCGCTCTGTACATCGCTGGATGCCACTCTGGATAATTTGTTCGGATTCCCCGACAAAATCGTCCCAGGCCCTCTTGGGAAACCTCCCCACTGTTCGAGACGAAAGAGGAAAGAACAAGAACGTAAACCAATTGATGGGGCTGCTTTCTTTTGCCTTATGGTATTGTGCGTTTGGAATGGGTGGGATATCTTCACAACTAATCCGGACTCTACATGGTCGGTTCTGTAGAGATTGGTATGAGAGGTAGAAACCTCTTGATCCTTCCGCTCTATATTCACGCATTCCGTCATTGTTTGATCAGCTAGCGGCTTTGAACGGATCGGACTGCGCATGATGCACTAAAAGTAGTTTCTTACCCTTCATCCATCTGCACAGCCATTATTTGTCAAGGTCTGGAGCTAGACTATCTCTAACTTCTGAGTTGAATCTATAATCCACAACGAGCGTCATAATTATCGTTTTAGAAGGGTAGGTCTTCCCCTACCACCTTCATTACTAGCAACCTAAAAGCTAAATTAGACTCCAGAAAGGGCATAAAAGTAAGTTAACATCCTTAGGGTTAGTCGGAAAGTAGTATATCGAATATAATCTCCTAGGCCTGTACCGTTAAAGGAGCTTACAATGCAACGAATAATGACATCCATCGTGACTGTACGGTTATAGTCCACTCGCGAGTCGGTTTCCGTCTGACGAAAGTTTTTGCACGTGACCTGGAACCCGTATGCAGCAGTTGTGAGTGAAGGTTTCAGTCCAGGTACTCTTCTTAGCTTCTTTCGTACTCCAAATCCAACCTGACCTTACGTATTTCTCTCCAGTGCAGAAAACGACAATTTCTTCATGCACGATGGAATCTTTGACCAAGTCTCTCCCACATTTACCACCTGAGATCTGGGCTCGTATCTTGAGCTACATTCCCGATACTTATGCTCTCTGGAACTGCCGGTGCATCTCAGAATCCGTGAAACACGAAGTGGATCGTCTTCTTTTCGTCCAGCGCCGGATCGAAGACTTCGCAATCTACGTCAACAATCCCGATAAACATCTTCACGAAATCGCGCTAGATTTCGACAAATTCTCTGAAGACGGTAGCCGCGCTTACTATCGTGTCGACGAAGAAGACGAGATGTTTACAGTCCCACGTATTGGAGACACTCGAATCGCAGATTGGAAAGCCGCTTGGGAGAAACAGTGGCAACCCTACCTCTGCAATCCGAGCGATGTTGAGAAAGGACAAGCACCTGAGCCGCGTTACACCCTCGAGGACTTCGACTCATGTACCATATGGAATAATACGGAGCTTCCCAGCTTAGAGATTGACCCAGAATCGCTCTCAATTTCCTTCGACTGGCGAGCAATGTTCGAGTTATTCTATGGAGAAGTACAATACGTTGACCGCAGGCTTGGGAAAGAAGGCGTATCAGAAGACTATGGTGAAGAATACGGCACTACTATGCCAAAGGATCCTTTTCAATTCCGATTCAATCCTTGCACGAATGCAGAGTATTGGGAGAAATGGTATCTCTTTCGAAAGCAAGCCCGTCAGGACCGCATGAGGAAATGGTACAAGGAACACCATGGTTACAATATCGACTTTGAACGTGGGGATCTGGATTCTGCAATGATGGATCGGCTCAAAGTGCTCAGGGACGAGTCGTACTATACAGGGAAGATCTGCTCGCTTTGATCAATCACGGATATGGCCACGGCCTTCGTTTGCATTACTTAGACACAATAGAGGAGCGGCCCACTTTTCGGATGCACGGAGAATCCGGAGGTGGAATTTTTTTTATGGTTGCTACTGAGATAATGCATTGGTCTCGTTGATCAACCCTGATTCGATTGGAGCTTTAACGACTCCGAGAGCGGCCTGCAGAGGTTGCCTATCTAAGGATCATGATATCAGCGTTGCGACCAGTGGACAATTTGGTAAGCATAATAACATTAATCTTTGACCCAATCAATAGTGGAGTGAGACGCCCGACCGAGCACCACGTGAATGCTATATTCTGAATTCCAGCACTTCAAACTCATCGAGTGGAAGCCATGGGAAACTCTTGGAATAAAGGATAACTGAAACCCTTACCTCACTAACCATGTATCAAGCTCGAATGCATTACTATGGTACGAAAAGGGGCATGCAAGCACACAAGCTAAACATGGGTATTTCTTATCCCCTGACTCCATTGGATTAAAGCAGTTAAAACTCCCCTTTTCCCAAATGCTCAAATTTCCTAACATTTGCCAAGAGCATCTCCGGCAACTTACTCCCCGACAGAATTGTAACAGGCTACGGAGTCTCTTTGCTAGTGTCCGTATATGAGGATGGTTCGACTGTGCCCTATACCGCCTTACTGATAAACGCAACAACATCGTCAACCCCTTGCGGCTCATTTATCCAGTGGCCTCCGTCCTTGTACTCTTTCCATACTACCTCCAAACCAAGTGATCTTAAGCCTCGAACCAATCCATGACCATTCACGATTGGCACCACTTCGTCATCTGCACAGTGAGCAAGAAACACGGGGGTCTCCCGAACAGCATCCAGATTTGACTTTGACATGTGGGAGAGGTACTGAAGGAGCTGTGGGATGGGCGGACCGTTTTCCTTATTCAGATTGTGGATGACTTTTACAACTTCCTCGTGAAAAGGGAACCAGCCGCAAAACCCAATGAAAGCGCCCAATCTTATCCCACCTGCCAGCACAGTATGAATGGCAGTTGCGCATCCTTGGCTAATTCCGCCTAAGATGATATGTTCCCGCGGTACGAAACGCGTCTCGGCCTCGACAACAGCTTGGATTCGGGCAATGCTCTCATTCAGCCCGCCGACCTGAAGCTCTTTCCGCTCATCAGGATTTTCGACAGACCATATTTCAAACCATTGCGATATCTTAATCTGGAATCGCTCCGATCGTTTCATTGTCGCGGTCGGAAAAACCCATTTGACCGTAGGGTAGATTTCTGGTAGGGTCCTAACACCTGTGGCCTGGCTTTCGAAGAACTCGCTCGCAAATTCTGCCGCTGTCGAATCCCGACCATGTAGGAGTATGATGGTATGGGTATGAGGGCCTAAGGGATTGACTGTGTGACACGAACAGGTGGCTGCCATTGTGCTGTTTGATGAAGAGGCTTGATTTGAGGATGAGTATAAGTGTGAGTTTCGGTATTTGATGCAGAGGGAAAATAGTAAGAAGATGGGTGACTTTAAGAAGGAAATATTTTGAAGAAAATTTGAGAAATGACCTAAGTACCATGGTTGGAACGTATTTCACCTTACCGCCGAGACTGGCAGTGACTCAACTGTTTGGCTTTCTATGGTAAAGCCGAACAGTCTGGTCGCGCAGAACCTAATATGTCCTTGTAATTGGAGCTTTGCGGACTCTTTACGAGGCTTTTGACGCATTTTCCACCTTCACGCGCACCTAGCCGATCTTGTTATCAAGAAACTAGATGGCGCACGGACGGATTAGTCATATCTGGAATCGCCTAAACTTCATACCAGTCAGTCTCCTCTCTTCCTCTCCATGTTGACTTTGCCTTTAATACAGGAGTGAAGAATGATCCTTCTTAACGGTGAAACGATCTTTTGATCTGGAGTATCGTGGCCATACCAAGCGCATTGCGTGGACCGCGAACCTTTCAGGCATCGCTGACGCATGCGAAGCACAGCCACAACATGGCCCTCCTATCTCCTCGTTCCAATCGTGCATCCAAATGAACCGCAGCTGAGAAGCGAAAGCTGCCTTGTCGGAGTTGTTGGCAGCCTCACATGGGTGACGCAGGCGCTCTGCGTGCGTAAGAGCTGCACATAAAGCACCGCCGCGGAGCAGAATATCTGGCGATCGTGAACTCCTGGCTACTTTGCAAGCACTTCTTCTATCGTTCTCATTCGACTTCTCATGGGCTGTTTGAACGCCGGGCCGTCGGATCCAGATATTGGAGGAATTGGGGTACGTACGATTTGACATTTTTGTAATAGTATCTTTCCCTCCGATCAAATCAAAGACCTGAATCCAATAACATCCCATGGAATACTGCAGTGGCAGGGAAAAGCAAATCCAACTCCTAATCAATCTTCAAATCTATCGGTAGACTTTGATAGCTATGTTATGGTCGGATCACGACCAGCCGTTGCCTTCAGCCTGGCTCCCTTACGCAACATGGTGCTGATACATCATTCAGATAATCACCGCAACTTCAGTCCAGGCTGGAATATCAATGATACTTTCTTTACTTTCTGTCTGGACTACTTGAAAAGAAGAGCCACGAAAATACTCGCGTGAGTTCTGCTTGCTGGCAGTGATGTTCAAACGCTTACCATCCCTCAGCGAATCCAGTTATGCTGCCGGCCCAAGACTGGAGGGATAAAGCGAGGTACTCTACAGCAGACTAATGCGCGACTCTGAAGAACTAAGCATCTAAGCACGTCCATTCCAACTTACTTTATCTATACTCACCGAATACATTTGGGCTAAGTGAAGGAATTCAAATGACTTTCTCGTCCCTAACCTGATCCTGTGCGGTACTGTTCCTTTGAATTCTGATTTTCGGTGGGCGGAAAATAGGTTCATGCGAACTATGAAATGTACAGCTCATCTCCTTATAGAATCAACATCTCAGACAGCTACGTACCCGCCAACTATCCATCGCACGTCTCAGGAAATACAGAATCGGAAGACAAGGCTTCATGGTTCCACGGTTTTAACCCCACGTTGCGCCTTCAGCTTGGCTTTCCCCAAATGGCGACCACTGACACCGGCTCTCCATCCGCGGCCCGAGAAAAGTGAGACATTTTATTCGCAACTTTAATAGCACGATGTAATAGGCGAAGTCGATAAGCTCGTCAACAAGTGGGCCCTAGGGAATTCGAGTCAGATTGATCCCCGCTGAACTATTAATGAGTACATGGAGCAAAGCCCATATCCTACTGTTAAAACCCGTGCTGAGCGGCCTTCAACTGTCGTACGGAAGTATCGAGTGTTCTCGGCGTCGGAGCTGAAAAGGCGCGAACACTTACGTTATGTTCGGAACCCCAAACCATGGTGAAGAAAACATATAAAAGTGGGGAAAGACACTCTCCCAGAATGCAGGTACAGATTAGCTTCTACAAGATTTATTTTCTAAAGTCTCATTGCTTTCATTGCCAGCGACATTTCTCTCTAAATCACATACATCATGAACTCTTTCATCATTCGGGATGTCCGCATCTTCACTGGCGAAGAGACGATCCCAGACGGCTTCATCCACATCGCCAATGGCAAGATTAAGACAGTCGGCCCCATGTCTAACATTTCAAATGTCTCCGGAATCCCCGTGATCTCAAAACACGGCCATACCCTCCTGCCCGGCCTCATAGACGCCCATATCCACGCCGATAAAGGCAACCCAGTCGCGCTAACTCAATCCCTTCGATTCGGTGTAACCACAGTCTGCGACATGCACAACGAGCTCCCCAACGTTCAAAAACTCCACGCGCAGAAACAGCAATCAGATACTGCAGACTACAAAACGGCAGGGCAGTCCGCGACGATCGAGAATGGATGGCCCATCCCCGTCATCACAGCACACGATAAATCCGAAGAGACAATGAAAGAAATCGCATCGTGGCCGAAGTTGAAAGAGCAGAAAGACGTGCAAGAGTACCTCGAGTGGAATAAGCGGGAAATGGCTCCAGACTACATAAAATTGATGCACGAATCTGGCAAGAGCCTAGGCATGTCGTTCGCCCATCCGACCCCCTCCCTCCAAAAACTCATCATCGACGAAGCGCATAAGCGAGGCTATTTGACCGTCGCTCACGCGATGTCTCTGCCCGATACATTGGATGTGCTTGAAGCGGGCGTTGATGGACTCGCGCATACGATTTGCGATCAGCCACCTACGCAGGAGCTAGTGGATGCGTATAAAAGAAACAACGCGTGGCTGAACCCGACGTTGGCGGCTATAGGTAGTTTAACGACGGAAGGGAAAGAGCTGCAGGAACGATATGCACATGATCCACGTATAGCCCACCTCATCGGCGAAAAGGAAAAAGGGAATCTATGTAAATGCATGGCTATGGCCGCTGAAACATCGAAAGTGGAATATGCGTACGAAAGCGTACGCATGCTGAGGAAGGCTGGTATTGATATTATATGGTAAATCCCTCCCCTTCCCTTCCAGTTCTCCTCCACCCCCTCTCCTGCCCACCATACTAACCCTCCCCTCCCACAGCGGCTCCGACGCAGCCGGCCCCGCCCTAGGAACAGCCTACGGCCTCACCCTGCACCAAGAACTCGCACTCTTCGTCCACGCCATCGGCATGACGCCCGTCGAGGCCCTCGCCTCGGCAACTAGCGTCACGGCGCGCAGATTCAGGTTCCGCGATCGAGGACGCCTAGCTGAGGGGTTGAAGGCGGATTTGTTGCTTGTGGAGGGGGACGTTACTAGGGATATAGGGAGGAGTTTGGAGGTTAGGGGGGTGTGGAGGGATGGGAAGGTTTGTGGGGTGTATGAGGGGGTCATGAGGGGGTGTGAGTGAGGGGGCTGGGGAGGGGAGGGTTTGGGATCAGGGTGAGATACGACATGGTAGGTTTTTTGGAATATTAGTCCTGTACTCAAATTAACACAGGAAACGCTAGGCAAGTCAGTTTCAGATAGGTAATTAAGGTCACAAGTCCATCTCTTCACTGTCACTCAATCATGCAAGCAAGATATCTTAAAAATGCATTCATTCAAGGGCAGAGAAGGGTATCTCTTGACCGCACTAGCAATCGCCCAACGGGTTCGAAAACCCGTACGAGAAAGTAACATCAAGGAGCCTCATCCCCAGCCGAACGCCAAAACCTACGCCATTACCAGAAGAATATGGTAAGACAAGCTTGCCACCATGACAACACAGTAGCCCACCGTTACTCTGTTTTCATAAAAGGTCGTTCATTTTTTTTGTTGAACAGGAACTTAGTAGAACCCTAAAGCCTCGGTCGCCTTGACAAAGGTATCGTAAGTAGTCAAAGCGCCTACCGCACGCCTCTGATGAGCGCTGAGGAGTTGAATGCCGTAGATGTAGCTGGCGTTGACCCAGCCGAAACTGCGGGTTTAGTTAGCATACAGCCCAAACTCATCCCAAAAGATCGGGGGCTTGTAAAAGGTTAAGACATACCCTTCTCTTGGAACACCCTTAAAGTCGCTACCTTGATTTCCATACTCGGCCTCCACTTTATGCGGATCGATGGGACGAGTAACGTCATATTTCTCCACTACAACGCCGTTGAAATCGACGAAAGCTTTGGTGACCATGTAGCACCATCTATACGCCAGACGTTGCGCTTCGATTTCGTATCCGTAGCGATGAAGGCCGACCCAGGCAAGCATTTGCTGGGGAGCCCATCCGAACGGATAGTCCCATTGGCGATTGGGACGGTCAATGTTGGTGATACCACGTGACTCTTCAGTACCAGACACCAAACCTCCGAAGGCTTCGAATTTCGGAAGAGCGAGCGAGACGAGCATAGTCGCTTGGCGGGGTGTTGCGAGGCCTGAATACATGGGCCAGAAGGTCGTGGCACTTTCGTAGGTTGTTTGCAATTGCTTGACAGTGTCGTAGTCAAAGTACATTCCAAGGTCCTCGTTCCAAAGGTATTTGTCGGCTGCCACACGCCTCTTCTTTGAGCGACGGTCCCAGACCGCGGAGGTCTCGACGTAGCCGGGAGTCATTCCTTTGGCACAGAATTCGGCGGGTATGACCAGTTTGTCTCCAAAATAAGCTCGAATGATTCGGCCGATATCGCATTCGTACTTGTATAGCAAAGCGTTGAGATCGACTGTAGCGAGATTGCCTGCGACCTTTTCGAGGCGGTATGATGTATCATGGCCCGATTCTCGGACAGCTCGATCATGCAAGAAGTACTCATCCAAACCTGGTTCTTGTACTTCGCGGTAGTTGTACGCACGCACAAATTCTACAAAGGTCATGTTGTGCTTCTTGGCGTAAGGTGTCAGGATGTGCTCAAAATGGGACGCTTCGGTCTCTGGTGGCACTCCCAAGCCGCTTGGACGATATCTTGAGAGGCCTGTGATAGGATCCAGCCGAGGAGCACCCATCCATACACTGTGGTATTCCTTAATTGCTGCAAGGACTGCCTCACGAAGAAATTCTAGAGCACCAGGCTCGTGTTTGATGCGATCAAATACCCGTAGCGCCATATCGGTAAGGAATGGAGGTTGAGAACGACCAAGATAGTAAGTCCGGTTCGCATTAAGAATTTTCCCATAATGTTTGATGCAGAAACAGAAGTGGGTGACCATAGACTTGACAAGGTCCACACGGTCGTTGATGAGAAGACCCAATGATTCCATATAGCTGTCCCAACCGTAAAGCTCGTTGAAACGCCCACCAGGAACAACGAACGGGAGGCCACGAAGATCCTTCTTGCCAGTCAGAGGATCTTGGTACTCTTCCATAGCGATTGCGAGAAGGCCTGGGGCCTCATTCAAATCCCGCACATATTCGTCATCTGAACAATCTTCCCGCAGCCACTGCACATCAAGGCGCATCTCGGGGTGTTCCTTTGCGATCCGAGTATAGTATTCATATTGCTCCGGAGCCCCCTTGGGCACGTAGATACGAGGGCGTGGGTCGGCCGTCCAATCTTTGGGATCTTGGCCAACTTTTGCAATGTTCGAGCCGTCAATTCGACGGGTCAATCCGTCCCAAAATGAATATGTGATCAACCGTGACAGGCGAGCAACTGGATTTTCGTTCAAGCGTGCTTCATCGAGAACAATGGTCTTGCGTCCATAGTCTTGGGCCAATGTGAGCTCCTGAAGGAGATTTGAGAGCATATAAGTGCCGCGGACATCGAATTTGTTGTGACCATGCGAGTGCAACGTTCCAAGCCCAAGTGACTAGCGAAAATGTTAGCTCTGCCATTTCAACTTATTTACTCTCACGCGTGCAAAAAAGAAGACCGTTGTGCATCGATGTAAAGT
Source organism: Hysterium pulicare CBS 123377 (assembly GCA_000467715.1). Lineage (NCBI taxonomy): Eukaryota > Fungi > Ascomycota > Dothideomycetes > Hysteriales > Hysteriaceae > Hysterium > Hysterium pulicare. The sequence goes on from AJFK01001056.1 coordinate 28,286, forward strand.
TCGGACTTTGTTTCTGCGGCTCATTTGCCGGTGGCGTAGGTCTCCTAAATCGCTCGAGCTGATTCAAGCGCTGCGCTGGAATTGTAGCAATTTTGAGGCTATAGAAAGGGTATTCCGAAACATAATTCCACGGGGGAATTGGATAGTTCGTACCTTTGGCCCATCATCTTCAATTGTGATCTGATAATTCTGGTCTGTATCCTCCCTTGAGAGCAGAGTTTTGAGCGTTGATTCGACATTCACAAGGAATTTACGAGGTTGAAGAGATAGCTCATCTGTTCGTCCTCGTCAGCGAATTGCCCTGAAACGGAAGGTAGGACTAGGTACCATGGCTGGTTCTTCGTTGAGCCGTGGACGTATTCCGACCAAGCGTCTCTATGGACTATGAGGTATTGCTGTCAGCGCTGCAACAGTAGCACTAGATATGCCTCACTCACGGTCGAATGTGTCCGAACTTTCTGGTTCTTTCTGTGGGTTTGGCCATAGTACACACTTGGTACGGACAAAGGATCGAGGTCGATGGTCGATTGACGGCGGGGTTTCCGAGGTTGCGAGCTCATGCTACGGCGGCAGTAGCAAGTTGAGTGTAGTTACTGAACCAGATAGAATAGAGGTAGAGCAGTGCGATTCGGGAGCTGCGGTGCCTCGGGTTTAGCCTAGGTCGTGGTTGGAATGTGAAGGCGGGAAACTGACCAGCTTGCAAGTTGGAGAAAGCTGTGCAGAGTAACAGTATGCCAAAAGGGAGGTTGGTTGGAGGATGCAGGCGGTATGAAGGAAGAATGGAGGTTGTAGGTCGCGTGAGATTGGATTTGAGCGGTGTAGGTTTCACGATAAGACGTGGATCTGCTGTCAAAGCAGATCCAAAGGGAACGACAACGGGGTAGGAGTGACTAACAGCCGCCGGCGTACCACAGCAGGAGCGGGCGTGATCATGCGGGCGCGAAGCCGACAGAGGCTTCTCTTTCACGATGCATTGTTGATCGTGATGGTCTCGATTGGGGAGTGACGGTGTTGACCATCGACCATTGACCATTGACCAGCCGCTGGGCGCGTCAGAGAGGCGAAAAGTACAGGGCAGCTATGGTAGGGCGACAAGACGCAGGGTCCGCTCTCCTTGCGCCGATGCCGGGCTGGTTCTGGCTTCACCTGTCAGCCCTGCTGCCGGCCCGATGTCCAAACGGTCCTGCGAAAAATGTTATAGGTCAAAGCCCTCGCCGCCATTCACCCGCAAACGGCTTCCCGCGATCAACGTTGCGTGATTGCAGTCTCTCATCATCGCACTGGCTTCATAAAAGCGCTGGTGGCAAAAAGGTCCTGTGACGTAAGTCCGACGAATCAGGACCGGCAGCCATCACGATAGATGCACACGAGCGGATACCTCGTCGACTGATCAGCTTCAGAGCGTGCCCTTCTCATCGGAGTTGCCCAGCAATGGTTTTTTCTGCGCATGTCTCGGCAGTCAATCCCAGCAGGCGTCTGGTAGTCGTTCCAGCGAACTTTTCCGATGGCGACCCGAACTCTCCATAGACGCTGTGGACCGCAACCTCTTTTTTTGCTTTTCTTACACACAGCAGTCTCAGGTCGGTGTTGCTTCCAGCCGTTGCTGGTCAAAGTCGGCGCTTATCACAGCGTCATACATACTTAGACAGCGACTTGGCAATGCCGTGATGGCTACATATGTGACCCAAGGTGAGAGTTTTTGAGTTTGTCTAAGAAGTCATTAATATCTATCTGAGCGCGTTCGCTTTTTGTCTATCACATTGACCCTACAGAACGCCTGCACTCTTCCTTCGTATTGAAATTACTTTTGAAATGACTATTGAATAGCTCCCGAAGTCTCCTCAGAGTACATAACATTGGAAGAACTAAAATTATCCCGATGCTCGACATCAAGAAGAATCCACGGATTTCCCATTCAGCGGCTGAGTAACTTGTTCTGTCGGCTTTTGGACATCTCTAGCTGCTGCTTCTTGTAGCTGTCGCAATCTGTTGCGCCTGCGAAGTCCAATCCGTTTCTGCACCCTCGGGCCTTCCCAGTCCCGTTTGTTTCTGGTCAATCGTGGAACCGAAATTGTGGGAGACGAGGGCCGTAAGCTGCCATCATGTGTGGTTTCACCCGGTGACTCCTCAGAGATGAACTCTGCCGCGAGTCGACGTAAGTCCAAGGTTTCCAGATCCCCGCAACTGATACCGTATTCATCCATCCATGGCTTTGCAAGCCACGGATGGGTATCGTGTGCGGGACTGACTGTCATAAACCTGTTCATGGGAGTCTCTGAGGATGCGGATGGACCACGATACAACTTTAGGGCATCAACGCAGGTCGTCGGAGCGATAGCCTTGCCAAGGGAGGTCAAAGAGTGGCCGTTGTTGGAACTATCAGCTCCTTCGTGCAACTTGCGATACAATTCTTGCTCATGAGCTCGAGCTCTTTCTGCGCAGATCAAGTTCTCTTGGAAATTTCTGTCGTTCTACAGGATTGAAGTGTCAGTTTATGTGCCGCTGCCTTTGTCTTGGGAAGAACACCTACTGTCGGGCATGTATCATTGTGCCTTTGCAAGTTCTCCTCCGACAAGCAAATTGGTTCCACCGAGTGTTGCCTGCCCTGCATGTTGACTGCGTGCTAATGCTCTAGCACCACAGCAGCAGGGCCTAGGAATGACTTCGTTATCGTAGATGAGCGAGACGAGTTCCACCATAGACAGCTGAAGAGCGTCAATAGTGGAAGCAAGGTATGGAATGCTGGTTGAGCAAGAGGCTCACCTGGGATGTCTTTCAATACAAAGTTCTGATCATTGACGCGGAAGGCGATGCTAATCATCAACATGTACGAAGGACGAGGACGGTATGAAAAGCGGCGAGCCGAATAAGGTAAGCGCAGATGATTGAGAAGGGCGAAGTGAAACGAAATCCAGACGGTGCATGCCTTTGGACCAGTAACAAATGGTCAGGCCTAAAGGAAAGCTGTTCTTGTTCTCCCCAACTCATGAGAATCCGATCCTCCTGTCCCTACTTATGCCAGGGGTTCAACTCCCCACCACTCCAGATCGAAAGCACGGATGCTTGTTGTGTCCCCTAATGCTGCATGGCTGGGCCTCGTTCATGACCCCATACGCGGCAGCTAAGGTCCCGTCAGCCTTCTCATTGCTACCTAAACCCTTCGCGCCATAGCAGTTCTGGGAGATCAGGAATGTTTAGTGCACGGTGAAGTAAATGCGGAGTATTTGGTGGCTACCCCCACGTTTCGCAAGCGGATCGATTGCTGATATTCACCTATCAGAAACAACCACAGAACCATTGGCGCCTCGGCTTTCCCAATCCTCAGCGCTGCCACGTGGAAGTGAACATGATTCACATCCTAGACGTGCAAGGAATATCTGAGCTGGGGTGGCATCCGACGATGGATCGTCATTCTTCTTGGCTACAGATGCGCATCCTGCCCCAGCATCCCGTGCAATCAAAGCTACTCAAGACAGATATCCTGGTCGCGTTTTAGGGGCGTTGGCCTCATGTGCTCTCCTCTCACCATTTAGACTGGCTGAAAGAGACCAGCCACTGGGTTTGACTTCCAAAAGGAATTGAGATCGACGAGTGCACCTCACCTCCTTACTTCACGTCGCACAGACCGTCATACTGCTGCAGAAATTATCGAATTGCACTCATGCCTTCAACGCCGGCGGAGGTCCACACAACTACAGCGCTTCAATGTAGCCAAGAGAATCAATTCGGCTATCCAGGCGCCGAGTCAAGGGGCATAAGGCTCTAACAGCTCACTGACACCATCGCGAACATGTTGCGACACATGCTGCAAACACGGACATCTTCCGAAAAGAGCATCTGCAGGAAAAAGGAAACAGACCTGTCGGCGGCGGCAGGAAAGGCGTAACAGAGCTCCATGACACGACTCGGGATCACGGAAGCGCTTGATGAGGATCTCAGTACGTACACAACCCGGTCTTGTGGCCCGAATGCAGACACCGACAAGGGATCTCCTTTCCACTCCAGGGTCTGCAACTGAAGTTGAATCTTGCTCGGATGAAGCTCCTGCCATTTTGGCCCAAAAACAATGCGCAAATTATCCGGCGGCTGTGCGAACCTTGGAGCTTACATCTCAGCCCGACCAGGTCGTACAAACGAATAATAATAACCTGGCCTATAACTGTTGTGGAGGGAATTTCATGAGAAGTTGCTTTTTTTGCGGCCCCAGGAATTCTCTCAACGAAAGCGCGGGGTGGCATTTCGGCCTGCTTCCATCCACCTTTTGGGCAACATCAGCGCCATCTCGTTTCGCAGGCTGCAAGGCTGTGGTTCCCAAGGACTTAGTCCCGACTGAGGATTTCGTCCGCGCATTTCTTTTTTCGCCATTCCACTTCTCGAGATTCTTGGAGCGAACCATTCTGGCGGGTTATATTAGCCCCAGCGGAATGGTTGTGGGATACTTAGAGTTCATGGCCGGTCCACGCTAAACCACGCTGCTGGGCTCGGGGAAGAAGGGACGCCAACTTTCATTCTCTGTGCGACTTGTCATCCCACTCATCACTGTACGTGTAGGTCGCAACCATTCGCCTTGTTCCTATCTGACGGAACAAGACGAAAGATTGCGGATCCTTAGCAACCCTCGACAAGCATCCATGTTGATGCGTGGGACTCTGCGGAATCCCTAACGCAAGATTGCACTTTACAGCCAGAGCATGTGAAAAGACTGCAGATTCATGGCACATACGACCCAGTATTGTGAAGAAGGCTTATCACGATCGCTTGATTTCCTTGCTAGTTTCCACCCCTGGCTCGGAACCTTTTTCTACCCAATTCACCGCTGGTAGACACATCAACCAATCCGGAATATCGATAATACCTCACCATGCCTGCCCACACAGTCGCCGAGCTGCAGATTTCGTAACGGCATCAGATCCCCTGCAGCACCGTCATACCACTTTAGCAGCCGCCTCTCACGTCGCACAACAATTTCGGCAACGTCTCCCCGATGCCTTGTCTCGGCTGGATAATCTCCACTCGAAATCGACGAGGTTCCAGAGTTTTCAACAGCCCTTTTTGGAAACTCTCACTATCACGAAATCTGTACCTCTTTCACACTTTTCTGCAGTGTGATATAAAGTAGTCGTTATTGATATTACCCGCCATCCTGGCTCCGGGGACGCCGGCTTGCAGCCTGTGTTTCGTCTACCGATTCGTGCACCCAGTGAGGGCTTGTGAGTTCTGCTATGTAGATATCGCGGCGGTGTGATCGTGCTTCCGCGACGCAGCCAACGCACCGGTGCGATGGACGTTGGGGTTGAATGGTGGAACGTTAGTTCGCCCGACGGAATGGTTCGGTTGTGCAGATGGTGAATGTCGCGTTGTCACCGCTTGTTGCCTTGTGTTTGGTTTGCAGAACCACGAACGGATGGTTGGAAGGGGTTCAGATGCCCTGCTCTTGTACGCTTTCAGGTGAGGTATTGGTGAAGCGTCTTCTCACGTTGCCTTGGACTCCAGAGCGTGCATCTTTCGACACCTCAGTACATACCACACATGTGACTAGTCGATAGTTCTGCTATACCGAAGGTACGCAGTCAGCGCTCGGCCGAAGGCATGTCGAAATCCACTCATGTGCCATCAGATCACGCTCAATATTAGTTTCACCACCGGGGCCTCTTGTAATCAACCCAGCTAATTCATACCTTCAGGAAAGGCATCAAGAATCTACGAGGCACGTTGGAAAAATAAGGTACTCAAGATGAATAAAAAGATTTTTCAGATCTCTTCTAACTACCATCCCAAATTCTTCTTGGATATTGGGGATGTGACATGTGTCTCTTCTACCAGTTTTCGCCTTGATCTGCAAATCATCTTCTACAACGCATCGAGCATCACATGTCATGCCTCAAAGCGTACCTCTACCATTTACTCAGTCCCTCATCGTCGTCAACAGCCTTCCATCTCATCCACCTATATCCCCTCCATCCTCGTCGTCGTCATTAACGCTCAGACAAATCAGTCATTCAATTCCTACCAGCCCTCACAGTGCGCTGGAATCCCATTCATTCCTCTTTTTTCAAAGAATCTCAAGGCTTCTCAACCGTTAAGAATACCGACAGGTATCAGATTCTCCTCACAGGACATTGAAAATGCCGCCTGGGAGCCCCCAGCACTGAGACAAAGTAGCTAGTGAGCTCAGGGGCACATATCGGTACAGGTATCAGCGAGTGCTTCCGTAATCTGTACGTGCAATGAACGATATCACCCCTCCAGGGTTATATTCACTAAACATCCACACGTCCAAAGCCGCATGGTTTCTATATACACAATTGAATAAATACAAATAGAAGCGAACCCCCCATCCTACCTCCCAACAACCGCCCTCAACTTCTTCGAAAACAAAGCGTGCCTAACTCTTGAAGTTGGGCACAACGCACTGGGCCACGATAGCCTGGTCCGTCCAAGTCAAGCCCGTTTGCATCGGCGTCTCAAGAAGTGCATACCCCGAAGAAAACATTCCGGCGCCCCAAGTCGTAAAGCCCAAAAACACATCAGCATTCTCGTTCACATAAGCAAGCTGCTGGCAGAGATACGTCTCGCACGAGGACGTAGAGCCCCCGCCCGTCTCGGACAAGAAAGCCTGGCGCTTGTTTGTGCGCAGCCAGGTCGCGAGCGGCGAGAACGCAGTGGCGATGTTGTTGGTCGTGCACTCGGTGCTGGTGCCGCTGCCGTCGGAGTCGAGGTACTGGTGGACGTCGAAGACGAGGTTGGTAGTTGAGTCGTCCGGGTTGGTGATTTTGAGCAGAGCGGCTGCGGAGCCGTCGCTGATGAGCGTGGACGCGTGCGTCCAGTCGTTGCCGGGGAGGAGGATTATGTTGTCGGTCGCTCCTGCTGTGCGGATGGCTGTAACGGCCGCTTGGACGGTTTCGGCCCAGGTGGAGATGGTGACGGATTGCGGCTCGTTCATGACTCCAAAGGCAACCTTGGGGGTGCTGGCGTATTTCTTAGCAAGGGAAGTCCACAGGGCGGCGAATTCATCGTTGGTGGGTCCGCCTTGGCCGATAATTCCGCCGTTCCAGCGGGCGTAGTTGTGGATATCGATAATGCAGAGCGCAGCGCCGGCGTTAATGCAGCCTTGGACGAGGGCATCGTAGGCAGCGAAGTTGGTCGAGTCGAGGGTGCCGCCGATGACGGCATTTGTGAGGTATTGCCATCCAACTGGGAGGCGGAAAGCATTGAGTCCGTCGTCGGTAACGAAGTGCTTCATCTGGCTGATTCCAGCTGATCCGGGGTTAACGACTCCACTAACAGTGCAAGTACCATCTGTGCTGCATCCGAAGTCAAAGCCGGAGATGTTGATACCGCCATACTTGACCTTACCATTAGTCGAACTGGTAGAGGCCGAAGAAACTGTTGCAGCAGCAGCGGACGTAGGAGAGATAGTCGAGGATACAACGGCGGAGGATTTAGTGACGGAGGAAACAGGGGCCGAGGAAACAGGGGCCGAGGAAACAGGGGCCGAGGAAACAGGGGACGAGGATGCTGCTACAGTCGCTGGGGACGAGAAAGTGGAAGTTTGCTTCACGCTTAGGATCAATGTGCTCTGAAGAGTCGGTGTCGAAGCCTTAGCCGCGGCAGAGGTGAGGTACGACCTCACGCTGGTGATGAAAGTGCTTTGAACAGCCAGTGTCGATGTGACCGCAGATGAAGTAGGAACTGCCTTTACGCTCGAGCTAAAGATGGTTGGAATGGTCGCTAGGGAAGAGGTGGCGGTGGTAGCTAGAGCAGAGTATTCTGAATTCCCGTCAGCTGGAGAATAACTGTAGTTATAGATACTTACCCCAATTGGGAATACACTGGTAGTAGTAGGGGTTCCAATCCTTGCAAGAGAATCCGGCAGCACAGATAGTAGGACCGGTCCAGCCTTCCCCACCACATTGGCCATAGCCGCTTTGTTGGGCCACAGCAGCGCCAGCTGCAGCTGAGAGGATCAAGGGAGTCTTCATGATGTGGTTTTAGAGAATGTATGAAAAGTAATGAATGACTTTCAGCACCAAGGCCGAGGAACAATTGTTTGGAAGAAAGTGAAAAAACGAACGACGAGAACAGCTAGTGATGCTGATGAAAAGAGCCTACCTTGAGGGTGATGGAGACATTTTATGAGAATGCGAGATGAGAACCGCGCGAGCTAGAAACTGTGCCCATTGCCACTGTTAGGAAGCAAATGAGCAGGGCTGACTATCGAGGGATACAATACTCATCATTCGACGAGCTTGACTAGTACCCGTGTAGTGCTGAGCCGTGTGGCGCATCTAACTAGTTCCCGCGTTTGACCATGGCCAAAAGAAACAAAGTACACACTAAGCTTTGATTAGCCGTTCTTGTTCCCAAATCTTTAATCTCCGCATGGTAGTCAAGATAGCGTGGCGTAGGTCGGTTCTTGGAGACCATGAGTTGCGCACGCCTTGTATTATCAGCATACGAGAGAGAAACATTGGCGGTTTGTGAAACTTTTTCTGTAGATAGGCTCGTGCATTCTCATAGTAATCTCTCCACCAGTGGTAGGTCATATAGGTTCGCAAGCGACGGAAGCGAAGCGTTAGGAGTTTGAGATGTGCGCCTCGATCTCCTACCGGAAATTTTCAGATGCTCCCGGAAATTCCAAACACAGAACGAAACTATTCATGACGTAGTTGACATTCTAGAATCTATGATCTAAAAGATATCAGACATGCTGCAGAGGTATAAAAATTCGTGGAAGTAATAATGAAGGGTAATTCCATAGACATATCTAGCATTCGAAAGGTGAGAAAGGGTTAACTCCGAATGATCATGGCATAGGATCCATTGTGGCCGTCTTTCTACTCCAATCAATGAGAATTTTCATCCAAATGCGTCAACCCGGCGACGTAACCGCTCTCCGCCGCCCATCATGTATCCACTCTCACCGCAGGCTCTACGATTCCGTTTTAATAACTCCTGAAGTTAATCCCTTCCTCTCTTGATGTATAACTATCTGCACCATCGACAGTGGTCTCAGAGCGCAATTGGGCGTTGTTAGGACCGGTATGTGACAAGAGCAAGGTACCGTTCTGCCGGGCAGCACAGTCGGGTGTTGTGGGCTTGTTGCACTTGGACGGGCTGCTGCTGTCCCCGTAAGGTTTATCTGTGCGGTCTTGTCTTCGAACGACTTTGGAGAGGAGGTCGGCCATAGATAGCTCAATGTTTAGTTTGACGGTGTAGGCAAGCGACTGAAATTGGGCGTATCTAGTCGAGGGTATAGCATCAGCCTTTTGATACGGGATGGGCCAAGCGTTGTAAAAAGACTTGCACGAAGTCATTTGGCAGCCACATCATTCCGACGATCAGAACCCGGAGAAAGAGTTAGTATTGACAGAGATCTCTTAAGAAGGTTGAATAGCTCGTACATCCATGCAAATCGAGATGAAAACGGTCACCGTATTGAATCGGTAAAGAGGTTGGTACTTCGTAATTCCCCTGGCAATCAACCTCGATCTCACAAGGTAGAGGAAGTACAGGTTGAGGCCGAGGTCGATGAATAGGTAGATGACTTTCTCTATTCGGTCCCATATGTTGTTCACGTGTATCCAGAGCGGAGAGATCTTCATCCTCGCAGGTATCCAAATGCAGAATACCGAGACGTTGATTATCCCAACCGCCACTAGCAATCCTATCCTCAAAAGTCGAGACCTCCGTTTATCAACCATCACTAGGGCGACTCGATTTGCTATGATCTGAATTAGGCATTGGATCTGTAGTTTCGCCATCAGTCGGATGTTCTAGTACGTTCGCAAGAAAAATTGCAACGTATACCTGGATGGTCCATAGAACAACTGGACAAGAGTCCACGTTAGCCGTGATGGAACGAAAACTTTCCAGTGGCTTAGTTGATACCTATAGCGAAGAAGAATCCAAAACTATGAGACGAGATCAGTAAAATGTATCCCATGAGTTTGCTGCCCGGTATAGCTTGCCTTGGAGGAATGTCACCCCGTAAATAGCGCCACACCACTACACTCCAGGTAAGGCAGACGGCCAATTCCATCCATATCATGAATATGTATAGGTTCAATAGGGTGCTCGTCCTCTCATAGATTGAAATTGACTGCTGTCCTGCTTTGGCGCCTGTCAATACCATGAAGCCAAGGGTGAACCCAAAGCATATGGTTAGAAATTCCATCATGGTCTCATGGCTGGTCATCTTGGAGGTGAAAAGCACGGCAGAATAGGACAGAAAATAGGTAAGTTAAAGGTGGATGCTAAGGTAGTTGTGTCCTCTGGCGATCGTAAACGAAGTGCGATAGATGATGGGAGGTGGGACTTTGTAAATCTGCTCAAAGGTAAGAACAAGTATGGCCTTCGCTCTTGCCACAGATACTAGATCTGCACCAGCAACTTCTAACAGGCTGCATGCGATGACATTAAACTAAAAGAGTACTTCAGCGTGTTGTTAACTTGTTGAAATTGATCCGCCGACGTTGATCCAGACCCAACCACTACCTGACATCATCACCACGCCTAGACTTGGGGCCTTTAAGTATCCCTCGATCGCTGCGAGATATTCCGACATGAATTTGTCTAAATTCTCAGATGTTGGTCGATATTAGTCGGTCTCCTGTAGACATTTCCTCTATGACGGCTTCTTTTTCGGTTCGTCGGGGTTGATATCTTGGGATTTCAGTTTCTGGGCTAAGTTTCCTTTCTTTTCGTTCGGAATAGTTTTTGTAGACTTAGGCTTTGCGGTGTTCATCGGCTTCTCGGCTTTCTTTTGAGGTTTGCCGCTATTTTTCTTTGCTTGATTTGTACCATTCGGTTTTCCATTCTTGACTTTCTTTCCAGGCTCCTCTTGCCCAACCTTGGTATTAGGTGTCATTTTCTGCTCATCCTTCGATACCTTCTTGTCACTGGAAGCCTTTTGTTCAGGCGCTTTGGGCTTCTTATCTGCACTTTTCGGGAGGTCAACCCCATCCGCTTTGACTGATCCTTCGCTGGAAAAGGGATTCAAAAATGCCAGATTGGTCAAGGTCTCTTTACTATTAGAGTTACTGATGAAGTGTGTCCATAGTACATCTTTGCCCTGAAGAGCTGAATGGATTCGTTCATAGTCAAGCAGGGTTGAAGTCTTTGAGGAGGTGTCGATACCATATACTGCCGTGTACTCCGGCTTAGGTTGCTTCTTCCCTTTGCTTTTAATTCGCGCGACCACTATGATAGAAGCGTTCCAGGACTGCGGGATCAGTGGTAACACATGGCTGATGATATCGTTTCGGTCGGTAAGGTCTGCTAAGTTTGGACCGGCAACAGCAGTGATTGACTTCGATTTACTTTTGGCATTTTCGTTGTTTTTAGAGGCTTTGGGTTTTGTAGGATTGGCTGGAGATAGAAGATGGACAGTGAGAGCATGCATCATAATCGTGCTCTTGTATCCATCCAAGATGCTCCACATATCCCGGAGCTTACTCTCCTTGCCAACACTATTAATACCGTACTTTATTCGCTCGAGCATCGATGCATCCGGAGGTAGGATGCACGTCGAGATCAGGTCATTGAGCTGGTTAAGTTGACGTAGGCAGCCCTGAAGAACGAGTTTGAGTGCCTCTTTGGTTGACTTGTCCAATTGTTTCCAATATTTTGGAGATTTCAAAGACTTGATGGCTTTGGCTAGTAATGGGAGCTGATTTGCGATATCTTGGAAAATGGTGTCTTGCTTGTAATCCTGGATTCGCTGGATAACCTTCGAACATGTGTCAATAACCTGGATCGCGGAGGAGGCAATACCGAGAACAACGATGAATTCTGCGCCGGACATAGTCGCTGCCGTGGTTTCAAGAAGTATTATGCTTTCGTTGAAGAGAAGAAATGGAAAAGGTAGGTTGCGGAGAATCTTCAGCTGTCCAGGCGAGTGAGGCAGTGCTGCTTATCACCCCTCATATGCATGCATGCATACGAGTGACATGCGACAGGCGAATGAACTTTTCCATCTCAACGTGCTGGTTCATGATAGCACCCTCATTTTCTTTCGTCTGGTGGCAAGTCCGTACCTCTTTTTGCTACGTCAGGTAATTCAGAAGGCTTGCTATATTCGAGAGTGCGGATGATGGGGAGTTCAAGCTGGGAGTTCAAGTTGGGAGAATCCATTTTCGCGTAGCGACCAAACGGGACTAGCCTGCCTTGTAAATAGCACTTTCCAAGGTTTAACCTTCGGCCGAATTGTTTCTCTACCGTTGGCGATGAACTCGGGTGCGCGTGGGCTGATTATAAACTTATAACAGGAATATGCATGTGTACCTAAGTCTCATGGCATCAACGACGTGCATTGATGGCTCACATGTGCGTCCAGTCCCAGCATCGAAGCTGAGAGGGGCTGCCTAGATCAAGTGGGCTCGGAGAAAGTCATAAAAGCCAGTTACACTCATCAAGCAGATCCACAAGGCACTAAGATATACGAAGTTTAATCTCACCCTCGAGTTTCAGTGACCCATTGTCATAACTGGGTAAGGCCGCCCTGAGCAGGTAAGGTAAGCCCTAGAGCTGGGAAGCCACAGCCCGTCTCTCAAGGTCGCACCAATTTCCTCAAAGAGCTGCTACGGTAAATTCAAGGGATGTGATATCAGTTATGTACTCCCGTACTATGTCTTAAAGGGCGCCGAAAAACTTTTGGAACGACTTCTTCAATTTTGCTCTCCGATCTGTCTTTCTCGCAAAAATGTCTCACTCCAAATCCAAACCCACGATCGTCTTAGTCGCCGGTGCCTTCCACGATGTCTCTCTCTACAGCCCAACTACCTCTATTCTCCGCGAATCCGGTTACGAAGTCCTTCCAGTAACTCTTCCCGGCTGTGGCTCCAACCCACCTCTTCAATCCTGCGATCCTGAAATTGAAGCCGTACGAACTGCCGCCCTTTCAGCCATCGACCAAGGGAAAGATGTTGCCGTCGTGATGCACTCTTGGGCAGGGGTGCTAGGATCTGAAGCCGTGCATGGATTGAGTAAGAAGGAGAGGGCGGGGCAGGGGCTGAAGGGCGGGGTCATGTATCTGGTTTACGTCGCAGCTGCAGTGCAGGATGTGGGAGAGGGGGGATGGATGCGGCACCTTGGATGAGTGTTGAGGTATGTATCGATCAAGGAGCTTGCATTGAAGAGTGATAGTACGCAATCGCTAACCCATTTCCTAAAGGCCGATTCCCGCGTCTACCCCATTGACCCCGAAACTCTCTTCTACAATGACCTCCCCGCCTCCACTGCCAGCGACCTCTCCTCTCAACTCCAAAGCCACTCCTGGCACTGCTTCACTTACGTGTCAAAGTATGCCCCATGGCGAGCGATACCTTGCACATACGTAGTTTGCGAAAAGGATCAATGCATTCCGGCAAACATCCAGCAGGCCCTGGCTGAGAGACCAGGGGCTTTGTTTGAGTTGGTGAAATTACCTGCGGGACATAGCCCATTTATTAGTATGCCGAAGAAGCCTTGTGAGATCATCAGGAAGGCCGCAGGAGAGCAAATTTCTGAAGAGGCGGGAGCTGATGAGAGCTCTAGAGAATAGGTTTTTGGAGCTGGAGAGCACAATGGGTGTAGTGATTCGTTGGAATCCGGGCTGCGCATCAACCCCGTAGCGACTCTTCTTGGCTAGGCGCATATACGGTTGAGCTTGGTATCAACATTGTATAGGAGTATCCAGTTCTCAGCGGATGTTGAAGATGTTGTCTGCACTAACTTCTGTTGCTGATTGGATAGAAAAAGTGAAGCTGGAATCTATTAAATTATGACACCCAATATGGAAAACGCATATAAGAAGTAAGACGCTTTATATAAACTCGAATATTTACTCCATTTCTGATCTGAGACTTAAGAGTACTTCGATTACCATGAACGTGGTTTACGCCATCTTGATAACACCCCAAAGATACACAAATGATGTTTTGATTGCGGCAAGCTCCATCGCAAAAGAGGCAGTGCCGCTGATGCAGCACTGGAGTTGTGAGGGTAAGTACAGCAAGGGTGAAATGAGAGACACGACAACAAGGGTTTTCTTTGTGGAATTATCCTTTATGTGAAACCAGAATCTATATCGTTGAGGTGGCTGTTGATCAGTGTCACGTGAGCCGAAATGTTTGCATACTTACGATCCTAGCCATTACATAGCTTTTTATAACATATGCTCAAAATGATAAAAGGCTGAGCACATTGTTTTTCGCTAAGTCAAATTTCTGGAATGGTTCCATGGGTCTGTCGTCACGTGTAGATGACTCACCTACCTAGTACCTAGGTACTCAACCTTGGTACTCATAGAATCGCCGTATCAAACTCTCTTCTCTCCACGGTTCTGGAAATGTCACTGTCAGGCGCGAGCCCGACATGCGAGGCACCTCAAAGGTCCATTTTTCTTACTCTTAATATAACGGGCATTGCATGAGAAGGGAATAGCACTAGCAAAATGTATTAGCACAACTGATATCTATCATTCGCTTGGAGAAGAGGATCGGATGATAAGGAGCTAAAGGAATATGTACCTCAATAATCTTAAAGGGCCCTATAGGTTCCGCAGAACTGCGCAAGGTGTAGGAGTACGACCATGATGGAATTAGTTAATGCTCACAAGCAAACCATCAGTAAAGCTTCATAGTCCAATTGCGAAGTACAGAGTCTGGATAATGAGCGCAATGGAGTGGATGGGGCGGAGCAGGATACTCGTTGGTAAAAGCCTGGTGATGCATCTAGGGATAGTGTAGAAATTTGACAATAGAACCTTGGGAAGATGAGAGAGTGATGATAATGAGATCCAAATTTCGCTGCCTCTAGAGCCATCTCTCCAATAGATAAACTGCACCATTCAACACCTTTGAGCTCCGTACAGTCCATCAAATCCAGTTCGCCTCACCAAGCCAATCTTGCCATCCACCATTCGCACTTCTTACTATCCTCACCTTCAATTCTATCCCATTACTTAACTAGCCAGATCCAGGATCTAAGCATCTACCTCTCTCCGACATGTCTCCAAACACAATGCAATCTTCAAAGATGGTAACGGAGCTCTTTGAGCCGCTGGGCAAGTTGGAAGGCCAGGAGGCCCTAGCGACGATTCTTGGGCTGGTAAAACCAACAGATAAGACAAAGTATGTTCTACATTGCTTAATTCTGAAGCTTCTTAGCCGCTAACGCATTTCCAGGCCAAAGGAACTCTCCAATCCGATGATCGTCTTCATGGACGTAGAGAGCGCAGATTTCGTGTCCGAAGACCCCACCAAACATGGACCAATAACAGAAATCGGCCTTTGTTTCTATGATCCAAGCCTAACATGCAATATTAAGCCAGGACGACAAGGTGCAACCTGGATCTCTACAGCAGAGTCGAAGCACTATCGTGTAGTGGACACAGCCCACCTGTGGACGGACCAGAAAGACGCCAGAGGTAATCCACTGTCGGCAGGCAACAATTTCGAGTTCGGGACAAGCGAGTGGATAACCATGGAAAAGCTCAAAGCTGCACTGACCGCCGATCTGAGAATTGCGGTGGAAGACTCGAAAGGAGGCAAAGCGAAGTATCGCGACATAGTTCTGGTTGCGCATGCATGGGAAAACGAGAACGAGTATCTCCAGGAACAGCTGGGGGTAGACTACGCAAAAGTCGGAACCATCAAGATGGTACTTGATACCCAGATCCTACATTCTGAGCTCTGGGACAAGAAACCTGGCCTCTTCCACCTAATGACGAAGGTCTTCGGGATCGAGCCGCGACATATGCATAATGGCGGCAACGACGCTACATACACGATGGCGATCGCGATTTTGGGGGCGCTCTGGAGAGCCCATTCGGACGACCTGAAAATCTTTCCCTCTACAGAAGACTGCAATGATAGGTTGCTGGAAGAATGCATACAAGGGAATAATGGCATATTGATGCTGAAAGCGCAGATTGAGGCCAAGTGGGGTCGGTGCAGCCACTGTAATGCCCTAGGGCACATGCACCTGCGGTGCCAGAATGCTGTTTACCAGTATGCTGTTTTGGCGCCCTATTCCTATGGTTATCTTGATGAAGCAGGTCAATTCACTTCCCTTACTGGTACTTTTGGCAGCCTCTCTGTAGAAGATGCACCCCAAGGAAAACGCAGGAATAGGCCTGGGAAGAAACAGAGACAGAAAAGGAAGGAAAGGAACAAGACAGTTTGACTTGAAAGGGGGTGGAATGAACCATTACGTTGCCGCCGAAGAATTGAAACCATTGGATGCTGGCACCATCGACTTCGGCATCGACGTCACACATCCATCTCCAGGAAATTCGGCTCCAGCATGTTCGAGCATTCGTCGGGTATAGCGAAGGTAGTCGGTTCTGCAGAGCCACACTTTATAGTTTATACAACATCTTTGAGGTTTAGAATACATGGATCGGAGTCGGTATTGATGTATTGCGAAAATTGACTGTCTCCGTCAGCTGTGGAACTAAGGCTTCAGTGTACCCAGCCGCTTTGAACTCGGGGATGCGTCTCAAGCCCAGTTTGATGAAGTACGTATGTGTCCATGGTCAAGAAGCTATGTTCGATATTGCTTACTGGAGAAAGAGTAGAGAAGTGAATGTGCGGGGCATGCCAAGACCACCCTGCCACCCGCCACCGAACAAAGCCACTACCTATCGTCATCAGGTCTTCATCTCTTCTCACCTCCCACTATTACAGCAATTGCACAAAGCAAAGTCTCTCTTGCTTGAGACGTCTTCGATGAAGCTAGTCCCTTACAGAACACTCCATCATGGTGGTTATAGTTGACCTCGAAGACGAAGTACATGATCCGCATGCCGATCCTGGCGCGGGCAACGGCTTCGCGAACCTCGAGCAGCTCCGCCAGTCGTTGAACGAGAAGGATAATGCTTCAATGACTGAAGTCACCGTAGACGAGCACGACAGGCCAAATCCCAACATCAATGGATTTTCAGCTGCCTTGAGCTGTTATCCGTGAGCTTTCGCCGTTTTGGAGATTTATTCTTCTTTGATAAGAGCTAACCTCTATTAACCACACAGCATAGTCTCTCAACTCGCCAGTCTTCTCGACCTGAACTCATTGCATGATCTATCTCGCACTTGTAGACAGTTTCGAGCGAATTTACTCGAGTACCGGGATCAGCTCGTCAAACACACTCTCCATTGCTCCAACGAGGATGCCAAACCTGGATCCAAGCTGGCAGACCGAATGCGGGAGTCTCAACAGGCGTGGACTGGTAATGGATCTATCTCAGTCTATGGTCGTATAACAAGTGGGAAGGTTGGGAAATGTGCCAGAGACATGGTGGGAGAGTGTCAACGCTGCGGAACCATCGTCTGTCGGGTAAGTGCCTGAGGAAGAAGTATATACTTACTCACATACACAAGCTGTCAATAGCGTATGACTGCTATGGAGGCTTGAAAGCCATATTGTCTTCAAACACGGCTCAATCATTTCTCCAAGAATGATATCAGCCCTCTAACTTTGGACAGAACTGTACAATCAAACCACCACCTTCCACCGCCCTTAATGGCCGCCATCGTCGTCTCTGTCAGATTTGCACGAAAGCTCCACTTCCTGCCATCATGACGCGTCCGCGACCTCGGTCAATTAGCAATCCTCCACCGTCCCCAATGTTTGAGCCTGCCCGATTGGAGCCAGCCACAGCGGCCTTCACGACATCGGCCTTTCAGCGCAAACCTTGCTCGTGTGAAACGATGGTCTGGCTCTGTCAACCATGTGGGCAGACACTCCGCACTGCAGACACTAACTACATTCGTGGTTGGACATGGCGAACACGCTACTCACATTATCTGGGCGGTCTTGGTACTGGCATTGGAGAAGGCAATGAAGGCGTAGAATGTGGTCGAGGTGCATCATGTCTGGGGGCCAAGACTGTGGAACAAGAAATCGACTGCGATGCCGAGACCCTCGCTGCACTAGAACTAGAAGCCGCAAAAGTCGAGGCGGAGGGCACAGGACGTAGTTGGAAGGGAACAAGCTATTTGATGCAAGAGATTGAGGGTATTGGCGGAGTCGTCAAGCGGAAGTTCAAGAACAGGGTCATTGTGGGTGCTGTAGTGAGAGAGCATGAAGACGAGAGGGATAGGAGCATGCAGTGTTTGGAGAGGGAGGTTCGGGGCAAATGCCGTAGCTGGTGCGCCTGGTGCGAACGAGTTATTCCCACAGAGAAGGATTTGGAGGAAGATGCAGCCACTGGAGAAAGCCCTTCGAGCAGTAGCTGAACTTTTGGCTGCTCCTGATCATGATGCAACGGTGAGTGCTCGGGCTACTGGGTCGAGCGATTACGGTTCACCTGCATAGTCATACATAAACATGGGAAATGAGAACGGGTTGTGAATTCGAGCGAGATAACTGAATATGAACTTGCCAAGGTCATGAACCTACGTCAGTTAAGTGACTTTTTCCAAACTTCTCTTACGTGCTGTCGCCAAGGAAAATTTGCCAGAAGCAAGCTTAGCTACCGTCGAATCTGTCCCAAGCATACTTGTCTCCTACCACGTACCTTGATTCTATGATAGCGAATAACATTATTCTCTCGCTGTCTACTTTTATTCTTATTGGATTTTTTCTCAACGTAAAGAGACAAGACTAATCTTACCACTATGTATCTGACGAGCCGAGAGATCGGTGTACAGAATTCCTTTGAGCTTACTCGTACCAGAGGAGCATGGGATGCGAAGTGGAGTAAAGGACTCTCCGTTTTGTGCACACAGGTGTTAGATTACGACGAACATAACATCTAGTCAAGGCAATTCTCATAGACTTCAACATTGTTGACCTATATCATGAGGTATAAGTAGAGTCTATTAACACAGGTATCCCCAATATTCCATCTCGGGTTGTGGTCCTGATTGGTATATAACATCGTTGTCAAAGCTAGTCATTTTCCGCTTTGACGATAGAGGCAGATCCAACCTCATTGTTCCCGCCATCTCCACCATCACGTCACATCGCAATGCGAATCTCGACGTCAATCTTCCCACCAAGATCTTGCTCATGGAGCTCCAGCGCCGCAAGTTCCTGCCCCAAAGACTCTATTTCCTCCTTCGGCCAAAGCAGCTTACTCGCAGCCACCGAAAACTTCAAGTGTTCGCCTTCCCCCCCGACCAAGACTCGCACGCCCATTCTCTTCTCCAGATAAGTCTGCCAGAGCTTCGGATACGTACCGAACAGTTCGAATGATCTGAGTCCCTTGACCTCCGCCACCGCGCGTAGGAAAGAGATGTTCGTGCCGAAGGTCGTCTGGGTCTTGTTGGAACTGTTGCCGCCCCAGAAGGGATACATGTCGAAGAAGAGCTTGAGATGCTGCAAGCTGGTTGCCGATTCCGCGAGCGAGTTGAACAGCTTCACCCATTCCACCGGTACCACGTTCGAGTCTGCCAAGTGTCCATCAACCTGAAGTGCCGGCGCGATGTCCAAACGCTTGATCAGCGCAATGTTCGCAGGACCGATCTTCTCCAGCCACGAAAGAGCATAGTCGGCACGGTCGATGCGGAAAGTGTTGTTGCCGTAGAGAACGGGTGCCGTTTCGTCCAAGATCAATTTGTTGGTGCGGATGAGGGCGGTAAGCAGGTGGTTGTCCCATTTCGCATTGCCGTCTATACCGATCTCGATGGGTTTCTTGGAGACGAGCGCACCTTCGTAGATGATGAGGCGGATGTCGTATGGCTGCGCCTCAAGAGCTGCCGGTGAGGTTTTGGATCTGGGCAAAGGCGGGCGTGATGGCGCAGCTGCTGGCGGGGGATACGCTGTTGAGCGGCGTGGAATCGGAGGTCTGGCTTCGAGGCCCGGAGTTGAAGGTGAAGATGAAGTGGCCGATGAAGTGGCCGATTCGGGCATTGTGAAGAGATGGTTCGGGAGCAAGGTCGCAGCGTTTCCGGGTGTCTGTTTGGCCGTTCGGTGGTTTGAGTAGGTGAGGGATGAGGCTCATTTCGATGGACGAAAAAGCAGGCTGACGTGAAATAGTTGATGGCACCTTGAATACGGGTCAGAGAGCGTGACTTTGGCTATAAGTGGATACAATAGGGTTGTGTGAATAATGGGTCGTACGATGTGACGACAGCATGAATTCCTGACCGCACTCACTGTTATGTCACGTCATAGCGTCCTTCCTCATGCGACGCGGTGGTTCGATATCCGCCTCAGTTGTAGTGAAAAGTGGAGTGAGTATATGAAATTTAGTCTCGAGTGCCTGTTTGGGTAGGCAAGGCACATGGTGGTGATAACAACAACAACACGCGAACGGTAACTTGAATGACAGGCCTACCCTCTGCTTACTTTGAGTCCTCTTTCACCCTCGGCGGCCTGACCCGTGCAACTTCCCTACCATGGACGAATTCGTCAAGATTGGTACGCGTACTCTACTATACACACTTCCGATCTGTTACTGACTAAATATTTGTTAGATGAGTCGCCTCCTCTTGATGGCACACAGTCGACAGTGAATATACCACCCTCGCAGCCACCACATGCTTCAACAACGATGGGACGTCCGGTTACTCTACAGGTCCAACACTCCGACACAGGTAAGATTATCTACTCTTAGAAGGGTTGGATCGCTCTAATAAGGTATGTAGTAATTGGGTCTTGGCCTAGCTCGGACCGGGTCGCACCACCCAGATCTTTCCTTTCCTTGAACTACGACGTCCGTCATCAAATCTACGCGATCCTCTTCGCGCATACAAGAGGGTGTGTTGTGCACCTGCCAATGGGTGGTGGTTCGAAATCTGTTGAGATGTCTTCAGTTCCTGGCATCCACTTGCTTCAGACTTGTAAAATGGTTCATGAGGAAGCTACAGCGGTCCTCTACCAGACGAAGACGATCAGCCTGCGCCACATTACGCCCAAGTACTTGACCTTCAATATGGGCTGGCTTAAATGCCTCAAGCCGACCGCTGCAAGCAATATTCGGAAGATCCAAATTCTGTTTTCAAACGGTTTCTATGAGACACTCAATGATCAGCTTTCCACACTCAAAATTCTCCTTAGCTCGCTTTTGAAGTGCACGCCTGGGCTGATCAGGATTGAATTTTGATTTGCATATGGGGCTTTCTTAACGCTTATGGCGACGGACAATGCAGCCAGTTGGGCGGAGGATGTGCTGTTGTTCGCGAACTTGAAAGAAGTCGTGTTGCAAAGAATTTATCCTGAAAAAATGGCGCAGCAGCTGAGCCCAGCATGGGTTACCGGTTGTCGAAGGAAGCAAGGTGTGGTGTCCTTTTGATAACTAGTTTTTGGCTTTGTGTTGAAGGCAGTCACTGCAACTCTGCTTACTAAACACGGATGCACAACGATATTGTCGTTGCCTTCATCTGGCATTGAAGGGGATAATGGAGGTAGCTCCGTTCGTGCACAGGACCAATCTGAGATGACTGCATAGCCAATACAAGCTATCGCGATAATCAAGAAGATATGACCAGCGCTTAACGTAGCGATATAGCGAACTCAACTCCCACATCTAAACCCAACTTTGAATGCGGCCAATGACCACAACTCAAACATGTGACGTAAACCTTACTTTCACCATCGGAAATACTATTGACCGTTCCATTTCTCTACTGCTCCCCTCACTTCTTTCCTTACCTTCATTGTTCCTCACCTACACCTTCAAAGACTGCAAGGACTATGCAACCGCAAAAGACGCCAGCGCGCTGTTACGAGTGAAGCGTAGCACTTACCACTTCCAAGATGGAATGGACTCGCGATGATCTGGGTGCAACGAGAGAGGATCCCATGACTGATCTCGACTCGAGTAACGAATCTGACTCAATGGATCTCACTCGGCAGGAGAGTAGAGAGATGGTCGACATTTCGATGATCAAAGAGACGCTCGCCTGTGATAAAGTCCCGAATCCGAGTGACGAAACTCAGCAGTACATCGACTCGGTATTGAGTGAACAACTCCAAAAGACTCATGTTACCAAACCGATACCGTTCCTTTCCTTACCATACGATATCCGCCATTGCATTTACGAGAAAGCGCTCATTCTCCGTACCTTCGACAGAAGCAGATCCGTCTGGCTCGAGCGCAGATGCAACCTGTTCTTCAATCCCAACATCTCAGCAGCCCTGCTCCGCACCTGCAAAACCATTTACGAGGAGGCAACGCCGATATTCTACGGCAATTATTGCTTCATACCAAGTAAAGGCCACTTCTGGGGTGGGGAGCTGTTGCGACGTATCGGTCCACTAAACCTTGCATCAATCAAATACATGGACCTTGGACAAATGGATGGCGTGGTGCCGCTTTCCGAATGTCTCGACTTTCTCAAGCAGTTGTCCGAACACGCACCGCAGCTCAAGGAAGTGGATCTAAGGATCGGGAGCAGGCCCGACATTGAGTGGATTTGTGATCTCCTACCTCTACTCGGGAAACATGCGACCCTCAAAACGATCACGCTCTTCGGTACGTATCCCAGGTCGTGGCTTCAATTCATACGGGTGGTGATTGGCAAAGAGGCGAGGACTGAGCCAGAGTTCTTGGAGAATGTTCTTGCGGACCTTGGTGGTCGCTCCAATGGCTGGCATAATGTTCGAGGCGTAACAGTCTGGTTAAAGCGAAGTAGAGCGGATCTGGAGCTGGAATGGGCCAAAACGGATACCTCGAGTTCTACTGTCGACCCTTTTGAACTGTATGCGAAGGATAGCGATGAGGACAAGAAGGGAAGAGTCCAGGAGAGGAAGTTTGCGCAGTTGCGCAACTAAACATCTGGAGGTTGTCAGCGGAGGATGAGGTGGGATTTTGGCTCGAGAAAGGGCATGAAGGGCGAGATAGCAAGGCCACGCTCGATCTGTGCGATGACTCGGATTTCCCGAGCCCTAATTAGTAGATGAGGACTTTGCATACTCAGCATCGATACGGTCAGTAAGTCGAAACGATTGTGGTAGATATCACACGAACAAATCGGTATATCATTGAATAGACTGTGTGTTAGCCTCTTGAATACTCGCAATGACTGTTTGAAGACTCGAACACGATCCAAGCTCTCAGTCCTGTCTCAGAATCCCTAAGAGAAAAGTCGCAGAACTGGTCACAGATCTTTAATCACAAAGCAGCGAAATCAAGCTCATGGTAACGACAGCTCAGCGAGCGTTCTAGAATTCATCCTCCCAAAAAACGGGAAGCAGCAGAATGTTGAAAGTAAAAGCTAATAGTACATAATGCACAAAGAGCGCATGCAAAATGATAAATGAAAGGCATGAACGTAATCCAACAGCTAATCCCGGCTCAGAAAAGCAAGAACAGTGCGAGAATAAAAGAAGAAGCAGAGAAAGAAGAAAATGGATGGTATACCCAGAAATTCCCATGTCCGTCAGTTCGTATGCCTCATACCCATTATGGCGTTTTTGAATCCTCGCTATGCCAGTTGGACGTTTATTTCCGTCTCGAAAAGATTGAAAGAGGGAAGAGAGAAATGGTGGAACAAGAAAGAGACCTAACTCCATGCGAGTATACTCCATACAGAAAGCCCAAAGAAACCCAAAATGCCGATACCAAAACAGAGTTCTATATCTATGAGTCGTACTGAACGTGTCATTCTTTCGTTAGTCGAGTTGGAAAAGTGCTGAAGAAGAGAGGAATTAGACACCCCATCCCTCCCAGCCCCTACCCATCACTTTCTCCAAGACTCCAACGACGCCATCGAGAAGTTCTCCAAGGCCGTCACCACCTCTGCCCATGCCGGCGCTGGTAGGCCCGGCGCTGACAATGCTGTCTCTGCCCTCCAAAGCTCCATTACGAAGTTTCATCTTGACCCATCGCATCAGGGCTCCGGAGCCTTGTTGCCATTGCGCGACGTCGCGTGGCCATTGTGGCACCATGCCGAGCAGTTCTATTTCGACAGCGGCGAGGCTTAGGAAGGAGAGTGAGGTCATAGTGATCTCTGAATGTAGCATGCTGCTCGAAGGTGCTGGCGAGGCGGGAGAGGTGAGGGCGGAAGGGAGGAGACCGATTGTTGTGGGATGGATAGGGTTCGGAGTGTGAGAGGGTTGTGGAGTTCCAACAGGAGGCGGCGTAGAGAACGTAGATGGCTGAAGAGGTTGGGGAGTGGTAGGATAATTAGCGTGCTGACTCGGCACAGATCGGTGGCTCAAGATCGGAGAGCGGTTTGTCGGGAAGCGGAGTACTTGACTTGGCGATTGAGCATGGTTGATACGGGTGTTCGCCGCAACGGTGATGGCCCATATAACAAGCGCAGCATAATAAAGGCCCATATCCGCACCCAGCTCAAGCCGAAGCGTATGAGTCTGGGTTGTCATGGCGTGATTCAATAGCTCAATAGCTGCTTTGAGCGCATCCTTGACTGGCTTTGGCCTGGTTTCAGTATCCGCAGACCAAAGATCGTTCACCCAGGTCTTCAAGGTCGCTTTGAATCCCGCAAATGCTGCGATAGATGGTACTTTCTCAGACAAAATCCATGACTCTCCAGACACAGCAAGCAACGCCCGGATCGGTGTGTGTCGAATTAGTTGGGCGGTCAAGAGATGATACTTTGTAAGTGGAGAGTTGTCAAGAAGGTGATCAATTGTCGGAAAGGGAGTGGTAAGTAAAGGCGTAGGGTTGTTGAAATGATGATAATGAGTAGCGATTAGTAGTGATGATTGGAAGATGTCAAGAGGTGGCAGAGCATTGTGTACACTCCAGTCTGGAGTGACTTCGTATAGATATGAGGGGAGGTGCGCGTATTGTGGTAGATTCATAGCCCAATCGGCTGTGGTTGCTGCTTCCCAAAGAGCGGAAGAAGCAGGGAAGGGGAGATCAAATCCGGCGATCTGTATGGCAGAGGGCTGTGGGGTACGAGCTAATAGCGTTGCTTGCTGTGTCTCGAGCAGATAACAGCACAGTAGGAGCCGTTGCCTGCTGGATACACGAATCCACTGGCACCAACGGTCATACTTGGAATTTTCGCTTGAAGCAGGGGGAACCAAACCCAGGGTCTCAACGGCGGTCGAGGTAATGATTCTATTATCTTGAGAGAACTATTATCTGTTAGCCGCGTTCAAAGCTCACGTGGGGGTGCAGTGCAGATAAGTACCGTTTGATACATCTCTTCAAATCGTTTGGATAGCTTTGGGGCTACCCGACGCGCTCGATACTGCGAAATGACTTCAAGTAGGAAAATACTTTGGTAATCACATAGACGTGGGGCTTCTGTCATGACCTCCAAATTCCTCTGGACAAGAAAGTTAGCAGCTGGCCTCCTTGACTGATTGAAGATACGTACTTGATCAAGCAGCTTCATGCATCGATCGTGCAAGATTCTGGCTTTCCTCCTGGCGCTTGGGTCGTTGGAATATTGAGCGCCAATTGCGATCATCGCCGCCTTCAGCATAGGAGATTCGTTTACGCCGCCAAAGGTAGGTCGATGGATGACGGGAAAAGAGGGGTGAAAGAGTCTCCAGTAACTGTCAAGATATTGCTCAAATTGGTAGTTGATTGTGCCCATACCAAATGACTGTTCAGGGAACAAAAATGCCTGCTCCTCCTCGTCTCTCTGCGCAATTGTCTTCGGGCCTGGGAATATCATGTAGCCAGACATTGGATCCGCCGGGGCGGACATGGGAATGGCCATCGTGTAAGGACTGGATGTTATGCTTAAAGAGAGGGGTAATTGGTGTGATGCCGGGCTCTTATCAGTAGCCGTCCATGAATAAGGCATTGTAGAGGTAGCCGATGTTGGGGATCGCGAAGTGTAAGATGCCCAGGTGGGTTCGATGAAGGATGCGTTAGAGGAGGTGCGGGTGCGGTTGGAACCAGGGCCAAAATGGTGGTTCGCAAAGATGCTGCTATAGTCATGGCCAGGCCCTGGAGATGCGTAACCGCTAGACGAGGAATAATTTGGCGGGCTCCAAGGGTCGTTAAACATATTGTTATTTGAGAAGCCTTCCGCTGGAATTGCGACGGACGGTTGCTGCGTCATGGGGCCATATCGCCTTTGCTTCGTCGCGCTAAATAGAGTGTCAGTGCTCATTCACAATATGTGTATCTTTATAGCAAAAGTAGCCAGAGAAAAAATAATGGGATGGCGAAAGATTGATGACCAGTTTGCTTCAGACTGAAACTCACTTGATAGATGGACTTGGACGAAGAAAATGACCAAAACTTGACGAAGGAATTTGAGGAGTACGAAATTGAGCGGGTTTATACCTTGGGTCTGATGTCGGGTCAGGCATTGGCGACATTGACGTTGGCGGGTAGAAGGGTGTGTGCTCTAGCGTTTGAGGCACCGGATTCATTAAATCTGTTGACATAGTAGTAACAGGTAGAGGTGCGGGGCCTTCAGGCTCTGCAGGTGTTCCCTGGCTATAGACTGAAGGTCTGCGATCGTCCTTCCCAGTTTCATTACTGCGGCTTATCAGCATTTGCTACAAACGGCGACGCAAGCGACCCGCTTACTGTCTCTCTTGATGTCGTTGCAGTAGATCCAACCTAAAGAACGACCTCCCACATTCAGGAAAGTCGCACACGAGAGAATCTTGATTATGATTTTTCTGATGTCGCCTTGGAGAAGTCATTAATTCTGTGGTTGTTTGATCAGAGTACCGGCCGTTGCTCACCTTAAATGCTCAGCGCGAGTGTACGACTAAGTCGCAGTCAGCCAAGATTCAATCAAAATTCGCCAATGATGCATTGCGAACTGCGAAAGGCGAAGCTGGAGCACGCAGCTACACCGCAACAAGTATGCCCAGCATCGAAGTGTATCGTCATGCTCAGCTAGCCAGGCTAGTGCAATGATACTTCGGTAGCGCGGAAGTGATGATAGATGGTATATGAGTTGGAGGAACTTACTCTTCCACATTCACAGTTGTGAACCTTCAGACCCTTCTTAGCTTTGCTGATCCGACCTGTTCTCGTGTAGTTGACAGGAACATCTTGGTGAGCTTGCGTAGGGCTGGCCGACCGTTGCATAGTGGAACTCTCCCCACGGGAGGAACCGGTGTGGGGGCGGAACGCCTCTTTCCTGGTTCCTGGGCGACGTCGTGACGAAGACTTGGTTCCTCCAACACGTTCATCCGATGATTGAGAGTTTCGACGTCTTTTGCGACGAAGGGACGTTGGTTGAGTGATGCCTCCTGAGGATTGTTGAGGGTTAGATGCCAGTGGGCGGCCGCTTGTCTCACTAGGGTCCGACATGACTGGACGAGTCCAAAGGGTATATATCCAAGTGCTGGACGGGAATGGTGGTTATTTCTGGGGACGAACAGCCTCGGATGGAGTCAGGCTGCGCCTACAATACGGTTGAAGAAGTGCAGGGCGGCGAAGTGTCCCAATCCGGTAGCACAGTGAGAGTTGAAGGGCCAAAGTTCACGTAGCAGCGCGGGCGGACTTGACATAGAGAAATAGGATGGACGCGGCGTCGGAATGAAGAAGCACCATGAACCAGGGGAGATCCGCAACGGATGGATCTCAAACCGAACTGGGCGATCAAGACCGTTCCAAATCGGGGGGTTCTGACGATAGATGCAGGTGTGCGTGATGCTGCGCCAGCTTCCTTGTGGAGAGGGAGGTGTTGGACGGGCGGCGGATGTCTGAAAATACCTGCAGGCTGTGTTTGGGCCAAGGTGGATAGTCAGTTGATATTAGTGTAAATAGAGGAGCCAGGAGGAGGACAGCAGAAGGGGGAGAGATGAGATGCAGAAGCTGCAAGGTCCGACTCGCCCTGCCATTCACACAGCAGTCGCTGGCCCAGGGACAGCCCAATGGCAGCGCAGAGGAGGCTCTCATGACAACCGTCCCTCGATCTCTCCAAAGCTTGAGCCCACGGGCATGGCTTGAGGGCTTACAACCGAACGGTTCCATTAGCCGCAGAGGTCAGGGGGGGCACCGAGCACCCAAGATTGGGGACTCGAGCTTGCGGATGGGCTGGGCATGGACTGCGGTGCTGTGTCTCCCTGCCGATGGCCTTGCTGGGCAAAGCCCGCCAGACCAGGCTGCGGACCGTTCCCGCATCAAGTCCAAGCGGGCCTGTTACTAAGAGGGGAGTGGCTTGGAGGCTGCCACTATTTTCGGCCAGGACGGCTCGCGGCAGGGTGAGTGGTGAGTGGTGGAGACTGGAACGGTGGAGTGGTGGCAGAGGGCAGAGGGCAGAGGACAGCCCGGCTCAGCCTTCTCTCACCACAGCATCACCTGCCGCTTACCGCCGAAGGATTGTCGACATGCAGGCCCTCTTTGTCACGCCTCTTGCAAATGCGCAAATGCCAGGTGCCGTCATGGAGCAGCCATGTGTCGCTCGTGAATGCAGACACAGGCCGGCAGCACCAACGGCCATCTAGCCTGCATATGTGGACATTGGTGGACTGGGGATGGGGCATCTGTCGGGGACGGATTCGCCTTGTCAGTTTGTGCGAGGTTCTGGTGCCCTGTACCCCTGATTGCACCGCGACCCTGCCGAACTAGACAGCGAACCTCGACTCTCGCGCCGCCCACGTCCATCGCGATAATCCCCGAGATGCAATGCCGTCTGCGTAAATGATTACGCTCAAGAAGGCAACCGGGCGGCTATTGGTGTGTTGCGACGAGACGCAATCGCACTTTTGATGCTCTGGCCTCCAGCCAGCGGAAGGATGGTCAGAGTATCGCGCAAAGGCCAACGGGTAGGCTGGATCTGATACACGCACACACCGTTTCGAGCTCGATGTGGAGGTTGAAGGCGCTGATCCGTGGCCGCAAAGAGAGAACCAACACGCGCTGAAACCAGCGGCGGCAGCGCTGGTTGGCCGCCGATATGGATGCTGAACGATGGGCGTGCAAAAACCCACGGCGTAAGCATCGGCGTGCAGTCTCTCCGCACAAAAAGGCAGCGGCTATTAATGGGGACCCCTGCCGGGCCAAGCACCAGGCCAATCTCCACGCTGGCTCGGTGAGTCCAGCATGAGCCAACAAGTAGCCTGTGTTGGATGTTTGACTCTGGCACCAGTCCTCCGCGAGGAAAGCTTGGGTCACACGTCAAGCTCCCCCTTGCCCACACCATCAGCCCTCTAGGGCGAGATGGACGGCAACTGGTGAACGGCCATCGTCCAGCCGTCTGTTGTTGAGAGTGGTCCGACAGATGAGAAGGATTCGGTTTTGATGAAGCTTACCGCGCCAACGGCTAGTTCAAGAGTCGGCTACTGCATGTCGCACGTCAGAGACGACTCCATCTTCACCGGTCGACGAGGCTCGAGCGCTGCTGCGTGCAGTCCACACCACCTGCAGCATCACATCAAGCAGCACCGACGAGGGGGATTGAGCCGGTTGAGCCGCTTTCAGATTGATTAGGAGGACCCGCGGAAGGGTCGTACAACCTATTCGCAATCCCTTCCCTCCACGTTTTGGCGTCAGAGGTCACAGGTGTTGGGCGACGCGGCAGCTGTCAATCCACGCTGATCCAGACGGTCGGGATCCCGCAGTCAAGGTTGCGACTCGTTTTAGTCGGTGCCTCCGCTCCGCAACCGAGATGGTGGCATGGGCGATGTGGATAAACGGGAGGGCAGGATGGGCATGTATGATGTCCCAAACAGCAGCGAAACCCCCGATCGAATTGCTGGCAGGTTGGCCACATCCCATTGCAGAATTGAACAATGTGAAGAGAAACTATCATGGCTACTAAAACTTATTCAGACGTGATCAACGGCTCTAGGGCTCTCGAGGACCCTGGGAATCTGCAGTCCATTCACCCTGTGGGGACAAGCAAGAACACGCGCAATACGCTCTGGACGTTAGGCTGGAACAGGAGCCGCTGCCACTGTTCCCCACGACCAGGTACGAGAACAGGGTAGTCGAGCTGGTTGGTCGACAGTTATTTAATTATTATCAACCAGGCCATATGAGCTGTGCGAATAAAACCCGCAAAAACCATTTGCCCAAAAGGGGGGTCGACAACATCGCGTATGCGTACAGCATCGGTATTTGGGATCTCCACGAATGATCTCTGTTAGTTTAGCTGGTCTGAACGGTCGGGTTCGGGGATCAACATCTGCAGCTGCAACACCACGTGCAGAAGAATTCTTCTCGAAGCTGACGCTGTAAGAACTCAAAGTTAAGGTGGTCAGCATCGCAATCAGCAATCGGGGATTACCGTCCTTGCTCGCCTTCCTCTTTGGTGGCAGCATACAGCGTTATTCGACTTCATCTCGAAGCGGGTGTGAGACAGCTATGGGCACCCCAATCAACTCGCCACAGCTACGGAATCCTTCTGCATCTCTGCACGTGGCAGCTGCACGACCCATAAGTTTGAGGTAGATTCTCCAATGCCTCTTTTTGACGTAGGAACGGCTCAACATCATTATTGCGCATGAAGTCCGCCACCGTCATTAATAATGGCGGGATATTGGAGCTTCATCTGAACTTAATCTGCCAGGATTCGCAGGCATCAAGTCCAGGCGTCTCCTCAAATACCGATCGAAAGCCCTCCCAGCGACAAGGTGGTGATCCAATCACGCAGAAAACCACGCCGCCCACATCACCTTGCATTCCAAGATTCCAACAACGGTTCTGAGACATATCCAATTGACACCCTCTACTTTCTACCCTATCTAATGCCAACTTCTTCAAAATATGTTGCAGATGTCGTTAATCAATTCCCAATTGTTCACTTACGACCGTTAAGGAGCGTGTCGGGGATTATCAGAAACCTCGCCTCAGTCTTGCGTCCGTAACCTGACATGCCTCTTCAATTGAAGTCCGACCGTCCGACACATCTCGCACAATCCTCAATTCTCCTGACCTACAGTTACATTGTAGCATACCTACGTCCTTCCCTTTCGTATCGACCCCCTTGTTGATTTTGGCCAGATTCCAGAGGAGATGGGGTTAACCATTGCGCTTCTGTAGATTGGTCAGCGAGAGGCCCGAAGAGGAAACAGTATGAATCGGTCGCGTAAGTTTTGCGTTTCTGTGGGTCACTCGACGGCGCATAATGAACGAGGATTTCCCTTGCATCACGGCCTGTTGATTTTTTTTGCTTTTGCTACCTGACCCGTATTGCGATACGTTGCAGTCTTAACATTCTAGTATAGCGGCGCCTGCGAACGAAGCCTCAAAAAGCAACAGCAATTTTATTTACTCCACTCTTGCACTTCCGAAAAACGATTCTAAGAGGCACTTGGAGACAAGTGCGCGCGATTTCGCCGAACTGTTGCCGGGGATCTCTATTATTGGACTACGTGCCTCATGTTCGGCATCTAGAGCTCCGCAACGAACTACGTACCCAGGTATCGACTTCGTATAACTACTGCATAAGCAAACTTTGAACACCTAGAGATAGTAGAAATAGGACTCCTAAGTGCAACCCAGATGGTCTACACGTGCATGACTCTTCAATAGGCGTCGCATCTCGCACCACAATCTCGACTTCAATTTGAAGTTTCAGGCCGGCTGCCGCATGGTCCCGCATGAACGTTTCCCACTTTCTCAACAAAACCCAATGCACACAGACATCATACATCGCCGGCTCGGGTTGAACGAAATCAAGATCCTGCACAACCGTGTTCAAAATCACAAACATCATCGGTATTCCCCTGTTCGGGTAGTACGGTCCAGCACAAGCATTGCCGGAACGTCCCCCGATGCAGGCTGCCGTGGAGCAAAGCACATGAACACGTACATGAGGATATGTTTGGAATGCGCGCATATTGTTTTGCACAGCCATGATGCCATCTTCAACATGCCGCATCAATTATCCATTGCACAAGATGCCATTCACAAATGGCGGGGTTAACGGGAAGATGCAGGCCGGAAACGGACTAATGGCAGGGAACTAACCATTGGCGAGAATCCTTCGGGCGGGATCGTTCTATGAATAGAATTCTGGGAGACGCACGGGTGCTTGGCGAGGCTGAGTGCGCCTTGCGACAAGTCATGAGCGTCTCAAACCGGTGCTCAAAGGTGATGAAGGCATAGAAAAGTCTCGTGGCCTATCATGCCGCCAGAGAATTATCGAAAAGGCTATGTTTAGCAGTTTTGTATCCAGAATCAGGGTTTGAGCCTCGCAACGAGGCATAGTCTTAATTTTGGAATCATCGATCAATCGGAGGTCGGACGAAAACGAATCGCGGAAGGAAAGACTTCCTCCTATGCTATCATAACACTCTGCAACTACTCCACAAACCTTTCTCAGACAAGCGCCCGTCTACGTACCCATCTCACCTAATCTCAACCAGCAAAGCCGCTTGCCGCCCTTTCCTCTCTTACTCATCATCCCCCTCCTCTCACACCCTCAGCACATGACGCTCACCTCAGCCCTACGCCTTCAACATCCCAAACACAGACCCTCTCGCCTCCCGATCCATCCGCCTTAAACATTCCTAAACGTGAAGAGTAAACCTATTTGATTTCTCCCTGCATCTCGCATACAGACGTATTGGGCGTATCGGCCGATGCTCAGCACGCGAAAGCGCCTCGGGCGACATCTATCTCCAACTAACTCTGATCCTAAACACCAACACCATCTCAAACAAACATGTGAAAATCAGCCTTTCTGCCGTGGCGATCGACACGCAGAAAGAGGGGGTTGGTTGGTTGCGTGTCGGTATAGTGACTATAATGTTTGAGCTGCATCGGGGGTGTTTCGAAGCTGGTGTTGGTGGCGTTTTTTCGATCATGTCCAATTAGGTTCGGACTTCCTGAAAAAGGCACGTGACTCATGTCGCATTTGGAAATCTGGAACCAACCATAATATTTTCTTAGAGGCGAATTACCGTTGGAGGATTCGCTTTGAACTTCATGTTCAGGAGACGTATTCAATTGGAGATCTAGATCTTTAGCATACGAGCAACATCTCAAACCCAACTCAGCCAGAGCTCACAACACTAGATCCCAAACAATTCCCCTGCCCACGACCTACATTCCCAACTTCCCCACTTAGCCATGCATCGAAAACTCCCATAACAAGACCTAGAACAGACAACGTATCATCAGCCCCAGCCCGCATGATCTAGATCCTTCCAACGTCCGCCGCGGAAGGATTACGGGAAGGAAGGGGCCGCTTTGGGCGGCGAGAGGTCCGTTTCTTGATGCAGGAACGGGTTGAAAAGGTCTGAGTTTGCGACGGGGAGGGAGGGGAAGGGAGAGTCCTTTCGTGGAGCTGTGGCGTACTCTGATGGTTCTCCGCGGACGGAGAGTGGGAGGTGGGTTCTGGGCTTGAGGAGGATTCGGGCTCGTGGTGGATTAATTATGGGCTTTTGGTTGTGAGAGGGGAGGCGTGGTTATTTGATTGATTGGTGCGGAGATTTGAAGAGATAGTAGAGGCCTCATAGGTGTGATTCTGGGGTGCTTTCATCCATGTTGTGGTGATTGAATTTTCCATATCCTGAGTTTCTTCCTTTCAAAGTCAAGTGAGCTATAACGTAAATCAGTGGGTCCAAGGGGACAAACCATCTACATTCCATATAACCTCAAAAAGTCCCCATCAACCCCAAAACGCATCTCTTGACCGTCCAAGCGACATCATCTTCCCTCCAAAGGATATCCTAAAGCTCAAGCCTCTTTCATATCCCTCCGGAACCCGGCTTTACCTATACGACCACAGCACTCATAATATAAACCCCATCTATCTCCTTCCCGTATACCTATCGAGTTCTTAAAACCCGCTTTTCAGAGTCTGCGTCCAATCGGCTTGATCCTTATCCTTGGGATACGCTTTCGGCTTCAGAAACTTCCGACATGGTTAACTTGGAAAGTAGATCCTATCTAGACTATGGCACATGGAAAGCGATCTCGATCTCAAGACTCAGGGGGTCATAGTAGAGAAGACTCTGGTGAAAATACAGACGTGACGATAGATTCTGCTATTAGATTTTAAGTGACTCTGATATTTGATAGGTGAGTAGAAGGCTTGGTTCTTTCTAGAAAAGACTCCTACTCTTCATGGAGAGAAGTCATTTGTTTTTCGAGGACAATAGTAAGTTGCACGTGATCCAAGTGCACTCAAGATATGAAATTCTGGCCATGCCTAATCTGTGAGAGTGTTCGAAACGTACTATCATTAAGAGTAGCAAAGCTTTTCTAGGCTTGAATTATTAGCAAAATGAATATGCCTATAATATCGTGCATTCATACTCCTACAGGCTGGTATCGGAGAATAACACTGTAGATGTCTACTTATACCAAGTCGTTGCCCTCCCACCAATACATCTCACCCCTAGTAACTCTCATCAGAATCTCCGTAGCCTCCTCTCCTTCCCCAATACTTTGTAGTTGTACTTGCATGTGTCCGCGTTGAAGGTCATCTCTTGATGAAATTCTGAAGCAGTCATCAGATCGAGGTAAGCTATAGTAATTGCGTTGAATCATTTCCTCCTCTTGTCTCCATTGCCGTTCAATATCACGCCTGGTTATCAAAAGTTCTTCCTTGAACTAGTGCAGCAAAGGCTCTTTCCGTCTCTTTTCTCCATTTGACGGACGGCTACGAGTTTAAACCACCTGGGCACGTAGGAAGTACTTGATATTCCAGACCCTCGGCCAGGTACGGAGGGCGACCACAGCCGCCGATTTGGTTCCATGGTCCAACTGCGATATATATCATCCAGTATGGGCTATCGTATATTCCAAGACTTCACAGTCAATCTCTCTATTCTCCGTCCTCTGCTCAGCGACCACTCTATACGTATGTCGGAGTATCGCGTGCCGGTTCGTTTTCGAATTGTATTTCCAAACGAATCTCACAAAGGTCCCCGAGGCTGCTGAGACTATCAGTCTCAACCAGATCTGATTGTGATGGTGACTTTTCGTAACCGAGGCTGCCCATATCCTGCGCAATCCTCGCTTTCAGGGCGTCGATCGCAACTTGGCCATGAACAGAAGGGCCTGAAAAGACGCCAGCTGCTGGAAAGATCTCGCGTATTCGATGTTCGGTAATGACATGATCGACATCGTACTCGTTGCAGTACCGCCAGACGGCAGAGAGTACAAGTGCCGCTATCGTATATGCGGAGTCATTGCCGCCGTTGTGCATTCGATAATTAACAAGCTTGATCGTCGATCCAAGTAGACAGCATAGAGCTGGCTTAGGGACATCAAACTGTTTCTCAAGAATCTGAGTATCCAAGATGCCGGCCACGGTTCCGATTGTGGTGTAGTCGAAACCAATCGTGTCTCTCAGATATTTTCCTTCATTTTCCCATGCATGCGCCACGAATACCACTTTTCGGTAACCTCCGGTCAAGGAGTCTGGTATTCGGAGTTCATTGGCAAGCATATCTTTCAGATCAGCTCGAGCAATGAACTTGCTTGCTCCGAATTCGAACTTGTCCCCAGCCCACAGAGGCTGGCCGAACCTGTCTTTAAATTCGGTACGTGTATCTGCCAACTCTTGGACCCGGTAGTGTTTGCAGTCGGCCTTGGCAATCCAGTTGGACCCTTGGACGCCAGGCTTACAACTGCGAATGTGGCGAGTGTCCAGCTTGCAGATACCAATCTCCGTGATCTGGCCATATAGAGGATCAGATTCATCGAGCCATCCCGTGCTCTCAACATCGAAACCCATAAGAACGACGTCAGTTGGGAGACTGGTTCGAGGTGGTCAGAAGATATGTAGACGAGATTATTCAGGGTACACATACCGACTACTGCCATCGGTTTGTAAACCGAGTATGTGGGCAATGGCAATCCTGCCTTCTGTTTGTGATAGAGGTTCCATTGAATATGGTCTTTGCGAAACTATAGAACAGACAAAATTGTGGGACGTGGTATAAATGCCGTTGTAGGACGCAGTACGGGTTGTGTCTCAAGGTGGTCGTTCGGGGTAAGTTGGCGAAGTCCAGGATATATAGGTCGGCCATGGTGTATGAAAATGCTGTTAGCAATTGTGCTGGTGCTGCGGCCTGTCGTGAACCGTGGTTCAGGCTGCTCAATTCACCTCGGAGCGATGTCGTCGCTTACGTTGAATCATTGCCGCTGTTGTGAATCTGAAAATGACGGATTTGATGACATAAGTTGATCCAGCGTGGACATGATATGGTTTATACGCGTTTGTATGATAACTTCCTCCTTGTTCGGGTCAATGACGTAGTCGCCATCGCGCTTTGTCCGGTTCATTTCAAGCTCAAGGGATCTTAATTATATCGCGCGCTTTGACAGTATTCGCCGGCAGGAACCCCCAAATCTAGGGACGTCCAGGAAACTTACCACTGAAGGTTCGATCAGAAAAATGATCGTTCGACCGCGTGAAGAGGTTCACTCTCCTGGAGGACGATTACCGTAACCAATCTAAACATTATGCCAATGATGAGCCAACAGTGACTCATTTTGTCGTCAAAGGGTGACGATAGCGTACCAAAATCAAAGAACTAAAACTAACATGAACTCAACGCAAATTTAAAGAAATACTATTACATCGTTCAATGAAATCAACCATAAATAAGAGATTTAAATATAATCACCGCTTACGCGCCATTGAGCTTTACCAAACTCCTCTTCAAGAATGTCGTAGCTCCCACACTTCATGGTGAAAGTTAAGACTTGATAGGGCCATATAATAGAAGTTGGCCATAGAAGAGGATTGGCGCACTGTTGCGAAAGCATGATTGTGGCGCTGTTGTGTTATGGATGCTCGACTGCGTCGGTCAGTCGCAAAGAAATGAAAATTATCAGATGGAAATGACCACCTTATAACCAAGATACATTTGAAGATTACAAGTAGTTGGATAGAACACCTGGAACTCTACAATAATCGAAACAAGGAAGTAGCAAAGAGGAACATGAGTGAATCAAGCGGCTGTGCAAGGGTGCAGAGCGCCTAACAGCAGATAACGGTAACAAGCATTAAGTTTGCTACATGAAAAACAAAATCAGCGACCCAGAAAACACTTCCGTAGGAGTCTATGGTGGGACTCACTATTGTAAGGTGTATGGTTGTCGACGAAAGCTCGGATGACTTTGTTGGAAGCACGCCGCTTGCTTCTACAGGTTTGATGCCAGAGGGTTGCGGCAATCTTGATGGTTATGGTCATGCCTGTGATAATCGTCACAGTGGTCACAATGTCTTGCGGCAATACAATCTTAAGGCTGCTTTACGGCGTAGTTAAGGGACAGGTCTGCCTCAAGAGGAATGTCCAATCGATCAGCCGGAGCAGAGCGATCCAATCCGCTGCCTTAGTCCTACAATTTGTAAGAACTTGTGTACGGAGAAACCTTCTTGTTTGCGTATGAAGAAGGTGAGAATGTGAGAAAGACAAATGAAAGAATATAGAATTGCTCCATTTTGGGTTGAAAGAATCCCCCCAACGGCATCTGACAAATTTCAACGAATACCTATGTAGAACGTCTAAAGTGTCATAACTTTTCACTTTGTCTCAACCATATGAGAGAAGTCACGGTCATCACCTTGGTATCCGAGACTGTATTCCATTTTGATTCGATCCTAAGGGTCGACAACTGCCCAAGCATGGCTGCACATGAACAGAGCTGGCGGCAAAAGATTTGTGAGCTGTTCGTTAGCATTTATGAACAGAATGCAGAGTTCAAAGAACTACTCCAGATTGTGGAAAGAGAAAGTGAAGTCAAATTCGCGTCAATGTTCTTCCATCCCCTGTAGAGGGCACAAGCCAAGCATTCGAATCCCCGCTATGTCCGCCACATCCCTCTCCTCAACACCATGGAAAAAGGAACGCAACACACTCAAATGCCTCTCTCATGCACCCATCTCATGGCCACCCATCGCAACAATGGCCTCTGAAATCCCAGAAGTCAACATCCTCCTCCTAGGCGACGCAGAAGTGGGTAAGTCGACCTTTCTCTCGTAGGTAACCTCCCGTCCGTCTACCTAACCCACCTACCCTCCCTTCCGCAACAACGCCCATCTAACATTCCCACAGCCGCCTAAGCCTCGGCATCCGCCCACGAGATGACTCCCTCCCACCCTACGAACTCCCTCGGCTGAATGACGGCGACCAACCCTTCACCTTCAACATAACCCTCTACAACCGTCCCTACACCTACCACTTCTACGACAACGCCTCTCCGACCTCCTACACCCTCCTCCAACCGCACTTCATAATCCTCGCATTCGACGTTTCGCAACGTCAAACATTCAACTCCGTCCGCACGCACTGGAAAACGTTCGTAGAAGCCCATTTCAATTACGATGACCAGCTGCCTGTCATGGTGTTAGGCCTGAAGCGCGATTTGAGGCGGGAGTGGACGGATGAGGAGAAGAATAGGGGGGGACTTGAAGGGGCGGGGAGGGGAGAGAGTGTTATGCCGCATGAGGGGTTGAATGCTGCGCAGGAAATGCGCGCAGATCGGTATGCAGAGTGTAGTGCTTTGACAGGGGAGCTGTGTAAGGAGGTTTTGGAGGATGTGGCGAGGACTAGTGCCAGGACTACGACGGAGAAGGGGGGCAGGAGTGATCCCGGGTGTGTTGTTATGTGATTTGTTGGGGGTGGGAGTTGGGTTTTACGGGTTAAGGTGGGGTTGGTTTAGTTGCTTTGTGGGATATATGGAAATGTCTTGATGTGTTCTTAATAAAACATTGATATGTAAGCGTATGTACATCGCTCTTAACAGTACGTGGTAGTCTCAACGATATAAAACAGCTCGTTCCTAACAATTTACTAATACAGTCATAAGGAAAGGCACATCCTTAAAGATCTGCACTTTTGATCATAAATGCCCCCAAAGAGTCTTAATTGTGGCGAGAATTGCATTCCTACTATGATCGAATAGCAGCTTGACTGGCTCTCAAAGCCCCTGTTACAGTGAATGCCAATATCGGACTTATAATATACGATATCTGCGGTGTAGTTAGCAACTTGATCCAATACAGCATTAATCTCATGCTTAAACATACTGTCAATAGTTTTGCGACCTTATGCTCGTCTGCCTCATCTGCATCACTGACTTGTATCATCGTGATCAACTAAGAGAGTATCAGTCCACGTCCTTTGTGTTCAATCTCTAGGGTAATTACCTTCATAGCCGGCGGGCCCGTCGGCATGAGCATCAGGGTAAACCACAACATCGGGTCATCACTGACCACGTTGGTGTTCTTCGCCAAAGCGAATATCACGGAAATGGAGGCAGCCGGCCAAATAATGAATCTCACTACCAACACAAAGACCGTTGTGAGCCAGGGCGTTTTTGCAGCAGTGGCATCTCCTCCTTTCGACTTGATGTGAGATGTGTACAGTGATATTCCAGCCACGATCAAGGGCAACGGAACGAAGATCTGTCCGACATTCTGCCAAGAAGCAGTTAACCATGCGGTGAAAACCCCACCATCGTACGTGTCGCTGAAGAATGCGCGGTGAAGAGGCGGTATGAGACCGATAATGGCGCCTAATACGGCACCCAGTAATGGGGCATTTAGAAAGTCGTAGAGGAAGAGGAGCCACCATTTGGTTTGAGGGTGGAGGTCCAGCCACTTCTGCTTAGGAATATAGGATGGACGGCGGTCGTAAGCCGCTGAGTTCGATCTTGGTTTTGAAGGGAAAAAGGAGACTGCGGCAACGGATCCGAACCGGCCTCGCGGGTCAAGAAGTGGGCTCTCTTCATTGTTTGCCGCATACCCATTATCTCCAGCCTCATCATCATCGATCGTAGACTTGTCGTCTGGAGTATCGGGCGCGTGTTCGCTATCAATCAGACGTGGGCCAACTGCGAATGTTAGGCAGCTGGATACAGTGGCGAACACCAAAAAGTACGATTTCGCTCGTTCGATGGCAGCACGTGTAGATTCATCCGTGACGATAAGATTGCTGAGAATTCCCGTTTCATCCAAGGATTGAATAAGCAATAGCGGATAGCTCGTCGTATTATTGAACATGATGGCGGCTGTGATCCAATCCGGAAATTTGAAGAGTAAATGCGCCGCTATTCCAATCAAAAAAGATACGATATGGCACACAAAGGCTAGAATTCAATGTCAGCATGAGGGCAGGGTTGATGTTGGAAGAATTGAGACTACCCCAGATTAGAATTATGAGATATCGATGCGCGGAACCCGTATGAAGCTCGGAACCGATCTTGGTCAAGAGAAGAGCGGGTAGAAACATTTTCACACATATTTTTGATATGGACTTTCCATTTGCACTATCTAGCAAATTCAATCGAGCCGCTATGGCGCCGTAGGAGATGACGAGCAGGACGGATAAGCTCGCTTGGATAGCGGCGAGAAAAGACGAAAGTAGACCAGAAGGTGCCATTGGAGTGAACTTTAGGGAGCTGTGTTGCGATTGCTGTGGTTCAGAGCTCCTCAGCGCATCTCTAGCTTTTTATTAAGATTTTTCTACTTGCTTTTCCTGCCGCTGTCACGATGGCGCGCATTGTCAAGGGTGTGGAGAAAGCACGCAATGGGACTGGCAGAGGCCCGAGGAGTGTCTGGGGTTGTGACTGCAGACCGCCACCTACGTCTGTTCTCTATCCTCGCCATGTCTCTCAGATCTCCTCTTAAATTCACGACAACAAAAATCCAGCATTTCTACCCAGCCACACATCAACCATTGCAATCACTAACCAACTGAAGCCCACCGTTCGATGTCATCTGACGCTATTGGGCCCATTAACAGCGTTCTTCGAAATCAGACAAGACTCTTGCCTGCCCCAATTAACATCTTCTTTTCCGACTTATGTCACAACCCCACCGCACAACCATCTTTCAGAAGATGACCAGCATAACGCCATCTCTCCTTTACTTTCAGAGTTTCGTTCCCGGATTTATTCTAAACGGGGTATTTGAAGAACGGTTGTCACGCTTATCTAAGCGCCTCTCCACTCACCTGGTCATGTTGCTCATCGTTCTTGTTAGTTCCCTAAAGGTATCTTTGGTGTAGAAGTGGGTAGAAATCAATTTGAATCTTGAATTTGTCGAGAGGATCCAGTTCAAGTTCCGTCTTCTCCGTCTTCCTTGCTCGACCACGGCCTTTGGTGTACGCTGCTTTGGGGGCCACATTTGAATTTAGAGTATTTTAATATTTGCTGGGTACTTCTCCGTTCTTTGTTTGAAGTTTCTGGGAGTTATAGGGGGGTATCTCCTGTCAGCTACGCGACATGGGAGCTTTTGCAAACAGCCCCCTCTGCGATTGACCACGTCGTCTGCCACCGTATCTTATGGAATAACTTCCTCATGTTGGTAACTGCCATACCTCCGTTTGTGCCCATGCTGCCTATCCGGCTAGCCGAAACCATCAACCCATCGTTCTATGTCCTGCCCAAAGCTATCTAAGCAAAATGCTTTCACTTCCACTCCAATCACAATTATCCCAAAGCTTACTGACATCTGTGGTTTATAAGTAGAGAGTTTGATGCAAGACTATGCAGATCGAGTTGAATATGTGACAAGGCTAATACGATATCTTGAGTCCCATTTGGCTGTCAATGTATCTAGTGACTGCATGCCAGATGTTTCGTTTTCCTGAAGGCCTGTCGTTGACATGAGAAATACGAGGAAAGTGCAATGTGGAAGGTAGATAATATTGTTGGAAGGTAGATCGGGAATCACAGAAAGAAGCTTTAGAGGACATTTATGACAGAATGTAAGGTATACGATACGAGCGGATAGTACATGGTTGACAAGTCTACCTATCTATGATACATTTACAAGGATGATATTCTACGTGATTTACAGAGAGATCTCCCCCTTCCAGGTCCCCTCAGTCAGACCCAGAGTCTCAATACAATGCTGCCATCTCGGCCCACCTCTCTCCTTCCTCCTCAAATATTGCAGCAGCTTCTGCCTCCTATGCACAAGCAACCTCAAATTCTTCTTGTTCATCTTATCATGCTTGCCTCTTGATTCTAGGAAGTCCGCTAGCGTCCTGATCTTCGCGGTTAAGATCGCGATCTGAACTTCCGAGGAGCCAGTGTCGGGTCCAACACGCTTCTCCGTCGCTTTGATGTTGGTTTCGGGCTGAGGAGGAACAGGGGAGGAGGGTGTTGCTCGTGCTGGGGCGCGTGGAGGTAGGATTTTGTCGGTGTTGTGGCGGCCGAACATGCCAACGCAGCGTTGGATATTAGCTCGTAGTCGGTCCTTTGAGGAGGCATTGTGGAGATGTGTAATGCGCTTGATGGCGGTTGCGGCTATGTCATGGTCGGTCTGGGCGGTTTGGACTGCCGATTGACCTTCTGCGTCTATTGCTGTCTCAGATGGTTGTGATGCGGAGTGATCTTCGCTGTTGATCGGCTCTCCTGCCTTGTCCTCAGCAACGTCCGGAGCGATGTATTGATTCCGTTGCGGCTTGTTCTTCGTCGCAATGGAATTTCTCGGTACAGCCAACGGCTCCGACGCGCGCAGACTAGCATCGACCTCTTTAGGTTTCAAGAAATGATTGAGATAGTCTTCCTCCTTGGGCATATCCCAGGCATTGGAAGCCGCCGACGTTGCCTTCCAGTCCTGTGGTTCGCCGGTGTCGAAAGACTGCACGAACTCGGTGGTAGTGCCTCGGACGGGGTCTCCGAGGCTTTCCACTCGTATTTCCTCCAGGGCTTTTCGGCGAGATACATTCGCGGCTTTCCTTCGCTCTGCTTGGGCTAGGATGTAGGGATCGTGGCTCTTGGGCTTTTTGAAATCATTTTTCCTCGAAGGACCAGCACTCTGCGGTGCTGAGGTTGATGAAAACGATCGTAGGGTTGAACAGGGGGTGTTGGTTGTCGGAAGAGCTATGAACATATGTCAGCTCACTGAGGAGGATTTCAATTGGCTCCATACATACGTCTTGATGCCCGCAGGCAGACAGTAATAGGTATTCGGGGTGGCATTGCTGCTGCAGGCTGGCAGATGCAAGACGCAGACAGAAGTCTCTCGCCCGGCAGCCCAAAAGATAATTAATCCGGCCACCGGACGCTAAGCCAAAAGTAGGCCATTGATCCGCTGATTGGCGAAAGTTCATCCCACCATGAAATTATCGCGAACTTCTACATCGCGACCTCTTCCACTGCTCAACTTTTCCGCATTTCTTTAGCCATCTTACTGTTGTCAATCCTTCAAGATGGCCTCCGCCAACAGACCCGCTTCTTTCAACCCTACCTCATCTGACATTGAGATGCTTCTTGCAGCTCAATGTCATTTGGGCGCCAAAAACATGCAGGTGCACATGGAGCCTTACCTCTGGAAGACCAGGCCTGACGGAATCAATGTTCTCAACATTGGCAAGACTTGGGAGAAGATTGTTCTTGCTGCACGTATCATTTGTGCTATTGACAACCCAGCTGACAGTGAGCCTCTCCCTCCTCAACTCGGTTTGAACTTTTGCTAACATGCGAAGTCTGTGTCATCTCCGCTCGTCCCTATGGTCAACGTGCTGTCCTCAAGTTTGCCGCTCACACTGGTGCCGTTGCTATTGCTGGTCGTTTCACTCCCGGAAATTTCACCAACTACATCACTCGCTCCTTCAAGGAACCGCGTTTGATCATCGTCACCGATCCCCGCACCGACGCCCAAGCTATCAAGGAGGCTTCTTACGTGAACATTCCCGTCATTGTAAGTTTATACCATCTGCATCTATGCCAGAGTTTTCTTCCTTCGAGTTCGGCTGTGAAAGTGGCATTCGCTGACTAGAATCCCAATTAGGCCCTCACCGATACCGACTCCCCCACCGAATACGTCGATGTTGCTATTCCAACAAACAACAAGGGTCGCCACGCCATTGGTCTCATCTGGTGGATGCTTGCACGTGAGGTCCTCCGTCTCCGCGGCACTCTCGCCTCCCGCGAAACCGAATGGGACGTCATGACCGATTTGTACTTCTACCGCGACCCTGAAGCCGAGGAGAACAAGGATTCCGCCGGTGTCGAAGAAGCCAAGGTACCTGGTGCTGATGAGGTTGGTACCGCAGCCGTCGATGCTGGCTTCTCGAATGAGTGGGAGGTTTCCGGAGCCACGGCTGGAGCGTTCGCTGCGGCAAGCAACACTGCTGGTGCCGGAGCAAGCTGGGATGCTGATGGTGGTGCTGATTGGGCGGCTAGCACTACTGCCAACCCGGAGACGAGCACTGAGGGCTGGGGCGCTGCTGCTGGTGGAGAGAACACTGCTTCCAACGTTCAGTGGTAGATGTGTCACGATGCTCTTTAGAACGAGATGGGACCCCTCAAAAACATACTGATTCAAGATTCGAAATGTTCAATCAACGGAAAGTCGTCGTTTGTTGGAGGAACACATCGTATAGCGCTTATGAGGGAAAGATACTCGGCTATGGTGGGTTCACTGGCGTAGTCGAGGGAAAGCCCTGTGCTGTCGACCGGGTGTTTACTTAATCGTTACCCACTCCCTCAATAAAACGAGAATTTCTGAAAATTCCACCTAATGTTGCCTGATATTCCATATGATTACCTCCTTTTCATGTATTCCCATTCTCACCTACCATCCGTAACATGATCCTCTGTCCCTACGAGGCACTTCTTCCCACCGGCGGCCCTCCGCATCCGCGCAAAAATAGCAAACGTCTCTTCAGGGAGAGGATGACAGCTAAATAATCTAATAGTTGAATAAATCGAAAGTCAAATAAACTTAAAGGTTAAAAGACCTTGACGGTCAAAAAAGGCCGGGCATTTCGATATTTGTTGGTCTCAGTTTTAAAGTTTACGGTCGATGTCCGCTCGTCATCAACGGGGACCGGTGCCATTATAGTCCTGATAACGAAGTGATACAAGCAGAAAGTGGATTGAGAAGAAAGGAGGTCATATATATATTCCAAGAAAAACCAACGCAATAACTATTGATCGGGAGAGAGAACAGCATCTCTAGCGATGATGTGGTTTTCCGGGACTCCAGATTCCATATAACCATGCTCTCGAATG
The DNA here is from genome assembly GCA_000467715.1 of Hysterium pulicare CBS 123377. Lineage (NCBI taxonomy): Eukaryota > Fungi > Ascomycota > Dothideomycetes > Hysteriales > Hysteriaceae > Hysterium > Hysterium pulicare. The sequence goes on from AJFK01001056.1 coordinate 72,990, forward strand.
CCCACAAAGGAAAATCTCACCAGAACTCCAAGTAACGCCTCATATGCGAGCTGACTGGTTACCTACTCCTCCTCACTCTCCTCACTCTCATCCTCCACAGCCCCAACGGCCTTCCTCTCCTCTTCCTCCAAACCCTGCATCAACTCCGCCGCGAAATAATCCTCATCATCGTCATCTTCCCCGGCGTTCTCAATACCCAATCCACTGACACTCATCCGCTGCCCTCTGCTAGTTGAAGTGTGCGTCGTGGCCGGGGGTCCGATATCCATGGGCTCAACATCCCTATCGGCCTCCGCTTCCGCATCTCTTTCGTCTTCATCATCTTCCACATATCCCATGTGCGCGTCTTCATCACTATCTGCTTTTCCGCCGAAATCACCAAAGTCGATAATGTCTTCGTCCTCATCTTTTCTCTTCTGGGCTTTATTTCGGAGGTGCAGCGGCGTCACGGCTCGACTGTCCGGACTTCCCTCGACCGAGTTCGCGGCACTATGAAGGCTGATAGGGCCGTTTGATGGCGATTTCATGTATCCATGTCCACCAAGACCGAGCTTCTGGCCTAGGCCGAGGGATGCGAGGGCGCCTTTGCCTCGGCTGCCACCTCCACGAGCTGGCCGTTCATCCGGGACTTCGATTGTGAGTGCCGCGGAATTATCTTCCTCGTCAACGGACACGGAGGCCGCATCAGCGTCGGAGGAGGAGTCTTGAATAATTTCGGCGGACTTGATCTTGGGGGCAGGCTTTGAGGGGAGTTTGCGGGAGGGTTTGGCATCGGTGGGTCGTGTGGAGGCCCGGCGGTCGAGGCGGACTGTTGGAGTTGGTCGTTGGGTCGTTGTTGAGGGAGCGGGTTTCCTAATTTCCTGTTCCGGCGACTTTCGCTTTCGTGATTGCGAGGTGGGTTGCGATGTTGCGGGCGCTGCTATACGAGACCTCGAAGAGGGCGCTGAGGAAGCTGGTTTCGCCTGCGTGAGAGGGGTGTTCACTGCACTTCCAGTCCGAAAATCTGGTGATGATGGCATGTATTCTGATTCATCACCTCTCTTGGGCTGTGCAAGGAAGTGTCTGTAATCATATGGATTGTCGTGGTCGGGTTCTGAGTCCGAGGCTGCCTCGCCAGCTTCATCTTGTGAGTCTCGGTCTTTGGCAATCGGAATCTGTGGGTATTGGTGTGTGACCTGTGAGGAGGACGATTCGGAGGGCGTGGATTTCAGGTTGAAAGTGTACGATGTGGAGAGAGGTTCAAGCGTGCATGTTTGTTTTGAGGGGTCGAAAACAAGCACGAAAGATTTCTTGTTCCTGGTGCGCGAGCCCCGGTATGTGTATGTATCCAGCTCATTTGCATCTGCTTCCTTGTCGGCGAGAGTAAGGGTATATTGACCGCCGGAGGAGCTGAGCGTTGCGGTTCGAGAATCGGCGTGCTGTTGCGGCTTATGGTTGACTAGGATATGACGAGGGTCAGCACATGTTGGTGATGTCGATCTTCATTGAGCACATACACTTGATACTGGTGAAGTTTCTGGTAGTCTTCTCGGATCTCGTGATGCGATGGCCGAGATGGAGATTGAAGTGGCCTTTCTTGTGAGGATCTATGAGGCGAGAAGACGAGTTTGCGACTGAAGGAGAGGCCATTGTGCCGGATTGAGAGAAGATAGACTGGGCAAGCGGACCAACTGGTTGAAGATGGGTTGGTGGGCCGTTGGAGGAACAAAGAAGCGTGGAGGTGGTGAAGTTCGGTGACTGGCTGGAGCAAAAGTGCGGGCGACAGCCTGCAGATCTTCAGCCACCCGCGACAAGAAATCTGGTGGACAGGCGCTGTGTTAACATCAGTTGCTGGATAAGGGATTGCCCCTCGAAGAGCATGTTGTGTTTCATAGTCAGTTGGCCTTCTTTCACACTACTTACAGCTCTATACCGGATGCTACAGCTACTCATGTTTGTCGTTAGCAATGAGCAGGGTCACTGCCCATCGCTATTCATCTATCTGTCACGAGCTCGGTTGAAAAGGCAGCCATATTCCATGCCGCGGGCGAATGCGCTAGGGCTGTGGCTTGGAGTCTAGACCAACCCTCCAGCGAAGAAGGGTCCAACTTCGCCTTTCAGTTGCCAGATAATTCGGCTTTCGACGCCGATGGACTTGTACTCCTCCTTTTCTTCTGCATGTTTCCCGCCTCAAATCTGTGTGTAACGGATGCTTCCACGCGCTGGACATCTGTGCATCTGGCGATATGCATCGCCAGTTCGCTCACAAAACCTCGCTCACAATGCCGCCGCTCTACCATTTCCCCCACCCACAAGCCTTCGAACCACGAGACTTGCCTTCCCTTCGCCTGGTCGACTTTTTAAACCTTGACGAGCGGCCTACCCTAATCATCGACCTCTCTCTACTTCCCTCAGAACATACTCCGCTTGAACCCGTCTACTGCAATCCCACACTTCTAGCATCGAAGGAGCTGCTAGATCAGATACTGGGAAGATCGAATACCTGCGCCTATCCAACCGGGCCTTTCTCGACTTTTCGAAGATGGTTGCTCCAATCTGCACACGAGACGGATGCACCGAAAGAGGGCAGAACGTACAAGTTTGGCGGCTTTCTCTGGTCCAGCACCATCATTGATAATACCCTTAAGATCATAAGCGGCGTTCGGACATCCAATTTCCAAGAGCCTCGAGATGGACGACTACCAATAACTCCACCGTCTCCAACTACTCCGATCAGTTCACGAGACCAAAAGAGCCTCAGGAATCGCCCTCAGTTTATCGAAGGCAGATTTCCGTTCCCGATAGTGCCGCACAATGCATCCTTCAATACAAGCCCAGCGTACAGCGCGGACTCAGAAACAATTAGACATGGCCCTTTCGATTATACACTTGATCCTCCACCCTCATACATGTCTCCACATGTTCAACACTTCCGGGACATGGACTGGCAACAAACTCCTCTCGGACCCATGAGCTCTTGGTCCATGCAGCTCCGTTGCATGGTCAATATGGTCATGAATAGTAAGTTACCAGGGGTCCTCTTCTGGGGCGAAGATTATACCATGATCTACAACGAACTCTACATCCAAATGATTGGTGGGCTTCATCCATGCATGGGTGTGAGTGCCCGTGTAGTAGCGAAAGAATACTGGGTTCATTTTCAACCAATTATAGACCACCTCAAAAAATCAGGCCAGACAGTAGTCGAACAGGACTTGCCGTTGTTCTTAGACCGACAAGGCTTTCTCGAGGAGACATTTTTCTCCTTCTCCTTCGTTCCAGTTCTAGATGACGATGGGTTTGTAGCAGGATATTACCAACCGCTTATAGACACAACAAAGTAGGCTCTGATCTGCGTTTTCTTTGCTTTTTGCCAGACTGATTGTACATCTAGGAGTAACATACTCGAACGAAGGGTATCTAGCCTTGTAGATATTGGAAGTCAAACAGCAAAAGCACGGAATCCTAGAGATTACTGGGAAGTTGTCTTGAAGACCTTGTCTATCAACGATAAGGATGCTCCTTTTGCGTTATTGTACTCTACGGAGCATGAGTATTCTGACATCTCAACTACGACATCAACAAATTTCTCCCCTGAAAATTCCTCATGTACTCTGGAAGGATCGATTGGCGTGATAGAAGGGCACCCAATTGCGCCCCACGTGTTGGACCCTAAGAGCAGCCCTCACCCCCTTGCACCATATCTCCGGAGCACTGTCAAAGACGGGAAGCCGGTGCTCCTCGACTTCGAAAATATCAACATGCCTTCGTCCATGTTAGAGGGTATCCAATGGCGTGGTCACGGAGAAGCGTGCCGGTCCGTAATCATTTGCCCCATCTTGCCGACTAACAGCAAGGTGGTCCTCGGATTTCTTATACTTGGCGTGAACCCAAGGCGTCCGTTCGATGATGACTACGAGAAATACATCAGGGTTATGAATAGAATCCTGGGAACTGCTTTGGCCTCCGTTGTTCTTTTCGAGGAAGAGATGCGACAGAAGGAGGCTGCTATTGGCCAAGCGACTAAAATTCAAGAGCAGCTCTCCAAGCAGCTGTTGCAATCACAACGCGAAGTTGAGTTGACCGAGCAGAAATTCCAACGGTTTGCGGAACGAGCAGACATTGCCATATTCATTATCGATATGCTTGGACAGTATACGTACAGAAATCAGAAGTGGTTTGACCTTTTCTCGGTCGCGGCTGATTACGACGATGTCGCCGAGGCTTGGAAACTCATCTCGTCTCCAGAGGATATCCCCTATTGTGAAGGCATCTTCGCGAAGCTCGTCAACGAAAAAGCGCCCGTAAACTTTGAATTGAAAACAATGATTCCTTGGAAGCCCCCCAAAGAACCAGAAAGGCCCGAGATGGGAGACCAGGAACATTTCCTCTGGGTCCTGTGCTCAGCGTACCCCGAGCTTGATGCAAATGGTGAAGTAAAGGAGATTGTTGGCAATGTAACCGATATCTCAAAGCAGAAGTGGGCCGAAGATACACAGAAGATGCGCACAGACAGTGCTTTGCAGAGCAAGAGACAGCTTGAGAATTTCATCGACACTACATCTCATGAAATGAGGAACCCCCTGTCGGCCATTCTACAGTGTGCGGATGGTGTGCTGTCGTCATATTCCGCAGTCACAATCGCTCAAGCAATTTCACCAACGACATACTCCACTTTTCTCGAAACTACGGTCGAGTCGGCCCAAACCATCGTCCAGTGTGCCCAGCATATGAAACGCATCGTAGATGACATTCTTACAATATCCAAGCTCGATTCAGGACTTCTTTCCATCACTCCTATCGATGCTCAGCCCGAAACGGTGACTAGCCATGCGGTGAAAATGTTCGAAAGCGAAGCTAAGGCTGCGGATGTGGCTATCAACCTGGTCGTCGAGCAGTCATACCGCGATCTGCAAGTAAATTGGGTCAGCGTCGATCCTACGAGAATGCTTCAAGTGCTGATCAATCTCATCACCAATGCTATTAAATTCACTAGTCTAGAGGCAACGCGTTCAGTCACTGTCAGCATCTCGGCAAGCACAGAGGAGCCCTCATCTAGTCCAGATGGAGTACAATATATCACCAAGAAAATTGTAGCAGCAGACTCACATTTGCAAGAAGACTGGACGCGAGGTGACACAGTATTCGTGCAGTTCTCAGTCCGAGACTCCGGCCGCGGCCTATCCGACGATGAGAGAGCAATACTGTTTGCACGATTTACTCAAGCCAGTCCGCGAACACATATCCATTACGGCGGTTCTGGCCTCGGGCTTTTCATTTCGAGACGTTTGACCGAAATGCAAGGCGGATCAATTGGTCTTAGGACCAAGCTTGGCCATGGCAGCACCTTTGCATTCTATGTCAAAGCTCGCCGAGCTCCACCATCCCCGGCTCAGATGTATCTTCCAGATTATTTTCCATCCGACAAGATGAAGAATGGCATCCCTGCAGACGTGGTACCGCCTTCCTTACAGCGCCGAAAGACTGCTGTGCACTCAGTCACCGCCGTAGAAGCGCTTGATTTCCAGAAGATATCCATTACTGATCCGGTCCTGCTTAGAAAAGTGCCTGATACTCTTCACGTCCTTGTTGTCGAAGACAATTTAGTGAACCAGCGCGTTCTTGCTAAGCAACTTAGGAGTCTTGGCTGTACTGTCAACGTCGCCAATCATGGAGGAGAAGCCATTGAGTTCCTCCGCAAAACTACGTACTGGAACGATACATCGGATTCGGACGCGAGACAGGATCTTTCTGTCATCCTTATGGACTGGGAGATGCCCATTTTGAACGGACTGGATGCCGTCAAGATCATTCGTGAATACGAAAACGACAAGAAGCTCAATGGACATATTCCAGTCATTGCCGTCACGGCAAATGTTCGCCAGCAACAAATTTCTACCGCTATGGATGCGGGTATGGACGATGTTGTGAGCAAGCCTTTCAGGGTCCCGGATCTGCTGGACAGAATGAGGACCTTGATTGGATCGTTGCCACCTTGACAAGCATAGAACTTGGACATCTCTCAAAACTATCTCTCCTAGATCTCATATCGAATTTATAGTGCAAGTCGAAGCGCTCCCACCACGAGAAAGACATAGCAGCTCCCTATGGGAGCGTAATGAAAAAGACCATACTCGACGAAGAAATTCCTGGTCCCGGAAAATGTGCATCCCTATTCTGAGCCGTATACCAAAGCGTTTGAGTTCTGTATCAGAGCTCGAATTGATTTTTCCACCAGATGAGCTTTGGGTTTCATAAGTTGGCGTAGTATGTATGTAGAAAGGATCACATTTTATATCGTGTGAGACTAGATGTGAAGTGCATAGACTCTGTCACATCTCCTTCGCTTCACCATTGAGAAACAAGCGGTCAGTAAGCTGAAGATCACAAAGTCATTCACTGGCTCCGCTAGCTCTCCCTCGCCTATCTTCCAAAACATTTAAATCGGCTAGAGCACCTCAACTCCCGGCCTTTACTCTATAACAGTTGTACTTTTGTCCACTGTCATCTTAGTGGTCTCCGCTCCTCTCTACCAGAACCTCCGCGGAACATCTCGCTCTCACGATGGGCGACCATTCGCCGCAACCACCTACACCTGCTATTGAGGCCTTGAAAGATGATAACATGTCTCCCGAACAACTGCGGACTGAACAGCGAGCTTCTTCCAACTCTACTATACAAGACCAACCGGCTCAATACCATGACCCTCAACCAAGCCACAGATTTGGCAACGTCGACACTCAGGACTTCGGAACGTTCCATTTTATGAACGCATCGGACTGGGGTTCTGAAAATGGAACATACGATCCACGCTCCCAACCAGCCTTTGGAATGGCGGACCAACCGGCTATGGGCTTCCCGAATATTCCTATGATAACGGCTACACACATGCTTCCTTCTCAACCAACGATGGACGCAGGGCCGTCTTTTGACAACGATTCTATCTTCGCAGGACGACGGAACCAAGACAACCTGCCCGCCGGATACCCCTCAAGCTTCCACCCTGGATTTCAACACCCCGTTCATCGCATCCGCGAGGGAAGTCAACCCAATGTCCGCCTCAACACCAACACTCCTAACCATACATTTCAATACCCTCCTCGTACTCCGCACATGGACAGTACCATCCCGCCTTTTACTCCTCCTCTTCCTCCCGCTCAAACGCCGATAGGCCCAAATCATCCATTACCCCCGCAACAAGTCAACATGCTCAGACTCCAAAACTACATCCACGACCTCTTCCGCACGATCCAAATTCTCCGCTTCGGAGGCGTGGAAGCGCATGTCAAGCAGGCGCAAGATGCTGCGGCGCGCGCGGAAGCTGCGCTAGCTCAGGTTGTGGCTGCTGAGCGGATGATTGATCATCATTTGAGGCAGGTTGCGCCTGGAGGAGGAGGAGGCGAGATGGAGACCGGACAGGTTCAGATTATGGTGGATCCTGAGATTGCGGAGATTGTGAGGGGGGTTCCGAGGGATATGCTGGTTGGTTGGGGACGTAAGTATTTGATGTTGAATTGGGTGGGTGGGGAAAAGGGGGCTTGGAGGGGTGGTGATGGTGAGGCTGGTGAGGCTGGTGTTACTGGTGGGTATGATGAGCGTGGTCGTGATGGTGGACGGGATCAAGAAGATGATGCTGGCACTAAGGATCCGATGGATGAGGATATTGGTGCGTGATGGGCAGTTGTGAGTTGTACGAGGAGAAGTGTTTCGGCGCTAGGACTGTCGTGCATATACAGGACAGCTGTAGACATGTCTTCTATTCACACATGAATGGAGTTGTCTGGACTCGATGACCACCAAGCTGGATAAAGAGGGCTCTTAGAACATGGAAGAACTCTCTGTAATTATACCCAAAAAGAAAATACTACCAACTTCCCGGCTTCTTTCTTTTGTCTAAAGGTTGCGTCATCCGATAGCCTTCTAGAAAACTCTGACTTCAGCTACCTTAGGCATTACCTTTTTCTAATTCCAATAACAGTCTTCCCTTCATCCGCCCTTCAAAATGCCATTTCCCCCAGAAGACTAACCAACCTCATACTCAAACTCCCACAGAAAATACCCCAGACCACACGCCCCCATCCACTGCCACATGCACCCTAAACAGCCACAGTTCCGATTCCCCCTCTCCAACAATATAGATAGCGGATGGTTCTGGAGTTGGGATGGCCATAGGGCTGAGGAAGGGAGCGGGGACGATGGTGTTCTAGCTCAATGAGATGCTCGGGTTGAGGTGGATGGTGAAGTAGGATGGAAGGAGAGGGTGACGAATGGGTAAGGGGAGGGATTTTGGGAGAGTAGAGTAATTGAGAGGAAAGGAGGAGGTGTAGAACATGAATGAATTTGAATGAGTAGAATGGTGGGCTCGGAATCTCACGTGGTTGATTCAGCTGCGTAGGTCTAGGTGGCGTTGACGTCGAGGGGGCTGATAGAATGGGATCGTTTGGATATTCAGGCTCGAGGAAGGAAATAAGACCTTGTTAAGTCAGAGTTCACTAACAAATTCCATCTACAGCAAGAATAACACCAGAACAATCTTATGATCCATAGCCCGCATTATATCTCCTCAACCAAGCCATCCAACGCGGAACCCCAGCCCAAGGCACACCCCATCCAAACTCCTTCCTAATCCGGTAATGCAGCAAAAAGTGTTGATTACTGAAGCCAGATGCTAACTTTCGAGGTGCGAGGCTCGCATTTACTAGCGCGGTTTGGCCGCGTGCGTTCACCGTTGTTAGCGAGGGTGAACGCAGTGAATGAGCGGGGGTAATTCCGCAGCTGGGGTAGGAAGTGATTCAGAGGATGGATCTTTGAACCTGATATTTTGTTCAGTTGCTCGTATCTTGGATAAGTTGGGGAGTGTGGTATTGTGAGCTTTAGGATAGTTCTGTGCTGAGGCGGGCATCAAGGTGGATTGTACGTTCGGACTAGAGAATTTGGTGAATTTGCATTGTATAATGCGATTGTGGAGTATCTATACAAGGAAGCAGTTTCTCACAGGCATTTTCCCGTTCCTATAAAAGCTAGGGTTCATCAGTCTGAATCACTTGAAGAGTCTAGAAACTGAACCCGTTTTCTTCCCACCTAGAAATTGGTCATTCGCCATGAGCTACTGCCGAGCAACGTCTTAGGCACACAACTCCTTTAAATGCCCCTCCCCAAGTCCAAACCACTTACGCAGGACAGTCACAGCTTAAAACAACCCACAAAGCCCACTCTCCCTCAAGAAAGATAACTCATATCGATCCAGCCTGCCCCTGCATACCCCTCCCCTAAAATTGTCTCAATTGCCACCGGCTTCCCCAAAACCTTCGAAAAACTCGCTCTCTGCCCCTCAGCCCCCGGCCCCGTATTCCCAAACTCTCCAAACATAACATCGCTCGTCCTCGGATCGCCCGTATTCCAAATATGCCACCCAGCGCCATTCACCACAGCACTCAACTGCGAGTTCTGAAACACGACTCTCGCGAACGCGCCCCAGGGTCTTCCAAGGTAAAAAGCGCCATCTGTGACTTTGTTTCCGGCGGCGGCTGCTACGGTGGAATTGTTGATGACGTAGAAAGAAGCGTCGGTCGCTGAGCTGCGGCCGTTGGCAGTGATGTATCCGAGGGATGCGGAAACGACGCGGATGTCGCATTTTTCGAACCATGTCGAGGCGTGTTGGCCGAATATAAAGTCTGTCGCGCCGCTGATAAGGCTTCTGGCGTAGAGCTGAGTGCCGGTTTGGGAGAGGAGAGTATCCTGGTAGCCGAGGAATTGGCAGGCATAGTAGGATTGGTTTGTGGCGGATGCGGAGAGGGCGAGGGCTTGAGAGCCCGGGCCGTAGGTGTTTATCATGTTGATGTTGTACATTTTGAAGTTTGAGGAATGCGCTCGGACCGTGGCGGTTAGATCATTCCCGCTGACTTTGGCTTGGCTGAGATTGTATGTGATGTTCACTTGGTTGGAAGCGTAGTTGGAGGTGTCATCGGTGTAGCCGTAGATCGTAAGAGCTGCTTTGCGCGCTGGGATATAGACTTGCTCCTGGTAGGTACCGGGATATATGAAGATGGTTTGGGTAGCCATACTCGCCGTGTCGAGAGCATTGACGGCATCTTGGATCCTGGAATACTCCCCGCTAGAGTTTGCTTTACGAACGATGAGAGCACCAGGCGGAGCTGCGGTTCTGCTGGCGGCGAGTGCCGAACCCAGGACTACAAAGATGGCCAGAGAAATGAACATGTTGAAAGACCTTAAAATCATGCCGATTCCTAACTCACAATAGGACACGACTCAAAAGAAAAAGGGACGTCAGAGCATAGTAGATGAATGAACACCTAGAACATTTGGAGACGTTGGACTGCACACATTTTTTCCATCTGCCAAACTAAAACTAACACAGTACTGCAAGAAACGCAGGTCTTCCGATGCAATCTTGTGAGGAGGAAAAGGTGGAGGACGGAGAAAATATTTCCCACTTACAGGCATGGATCGTACGGATAATTAGCAAAGCCGCGGCACGACATGCCCGCCTGGCTCTACTTCATTTATATTGTTGTGATAATTTGAGGGGTCAAGATGGCAGCATATTGTAGGGCCACAGACTGCATTAGTGAAATGAGATATAGTTTGTTCCCGCGTCTAGCAGGCCAGTTCAAGTTTACTGACCTACCTAGATAGGCTGGACTCCGTTAAAGGCTTGAAACTGAACTGCATTTTCGGAACCCATGTAGGAAGAGTCAAGGTGATAACGTCTTGTTTTGGAGAGTTGGGAAAGACATAGATGGTCAAGCCTGAAAGTTTGCAGTTCCTGTGCGCGTCCAAGCTATGCCATAAGGTCTATAATGAACGAGGTACGAGAACGCAACAAACGTCCGCGCGGGTCTCTAGGTCGCCCCAACCTTTCCGAATATTTCACAGACCCCGAGGAACTTTAGATACTATGCCGCTCCTCGTGCAACCACCTCATTATCGACGTCGCTTTAAGCGGTTTCAAGAATACGCCAACTTCTTCTAGGATGTCAAAAGCATGCCTGTTCTTCCTTGTCAAAGTTGGTGGTGAAGGCTAGAGAGATTAGCTCCCAGATGGTCTAGAGCGTAGATCTAGGCCAGCCATGAAGCTGCAATAAGTTCACGAGTATTTTCTTGGATACTCGTGAAGTTCGGTATCCTAGACTTGGAGGCGGTAGAGAAACACCCTCTGCAACTTTGCTTAGTAATATATTGATGTACACTAGAACCATATGTGAAGGCATAAATCTGTCAGGACGCTTGATTGTGAGTGGTGATAATGTATCCGACTGAGATTGAAGCCTAGTGACGAACTCGAGTGATCTTTGAAACCATAAATCGTACCTAGGGCGGAAGGTTTGAGTTCATTGGCATTGTATCTACCGTTTGCACACATGAATTTGTTCCGTCTACGATATTTTTGTTAACGGCATGGCTCTTTACTTCCGCAATTTTCTTCAGACCATTCGCCATCTGCTCCATTCCTGTTTGGATTTTCTTGCTCATGGTCCATTTGGTCGGATGTGCCATTGGCCCATCAAAATCGTGCCATGTTCTGTATAAGCATTCGGGGCCATTGTCTCCAGAGACTTCCTCGATCTCATTAATCCTCCTTGCGCGTAAGAGTGTTTGTGGGGCGCTGTCCAGATCCCATCCGACACGGTATACGAGCGTAGATTTTGAGGCTTCGGCCGAGCTGGGAGGAAGGTCGAGAAAAGTAATTCGTTCGATGGTAGTGAATTTGAAAGCGCCCATCAGTGAGTGGAACCGCCAGCGCTGATCGAGCTTCATAGTGGTCGGGTTCTGCGCATTGCTGGTGGAATCTTGAGCCGCGTTGATGAGTTCGGCAGACGGTACGAAAGCGTTCCACATTGCCCATGTCGATACGTCAATGAGAAGTGCGAATACTTCCGATGCAGGTGCCTGTATACGGCATTCTGTACGGGGGCAGAAGGTGGGCGACATGGTGTCGAGAGTTCGAGGAAGCGGTACTAAGGAGAGCAGTACAACGGTCGTGACAGCACCTACGTAAACATGGTCGCAGACGCAGTAATCAAGAAGAGCTGCTGCAACATTGGTAAGGAAGCTGTGGTTTGTAACTTCATGCGTGTGTGGTAGGTATAGAGTTTGTTTGGAGAAAAAGAAAAGCCTGTGCTTAGCATCGCGGCCAAGGTTTATTTGGATCAACGTCAGACTGTTTCCCGCACCTTCTTCATCTTTTCCGTCTTCTTTTGCAGATGTATCATTATCAATCTATTAAAACACCCGCGACGCTTCTCGCGTTGCCTAGTGGCCTAGTAGCCTAGGTGCGGTTGGTTGCAGAGTTCCTCGCGTTCCAGTCAGCTTCAATTAGCCCATTCAAATCACCAGTCTAATTCGAAGAAGTCAACGAGATTGGAGAGCGCAGTTGCCAGATGCTAACTATGCCTTCAGCGACAACGCTGAATTTTTCCATCAATTCTGACTTCTACCTAGCTGTTGTCACCTCATTCAGACTACGTCACATCACATCTTTCGTCTCATGAGAACTGCGTCATGCGTGGTGCTCAAACCTTAATTATGTGCTCCGTGTCGATCCCACGTTATGATCAACCACGTGCCCATGTTGATCTCGTAGATCTGTCTATCTGCCGCCGGACGTGGGCTTTGAGCATCACTACCAAATCCAAACATGTTCCTCCGTGGAGCCCTCACTGCATTATTCAATGCTTATCAGCGATACTATCACCTCTCGGAAGCCGGTTGACATGACCCTAGGCGTCAAACACCAGCATTGACGAGCTCCCCCAAATGCTGGCATTCGCTTCTGACTCGAGACACAACAAGGCGACGTTTTGCTCGTACACAGCACGAGCATGTCTTCTCAACTTTTCTGCGAAGAGGATTCATGAGTAACGCTGTGCTCGCATGAATGTAAAGTCCAATGCTGGTGATTTGAGACTACAGTCATCGTCTTTTTTTTTTAGCAAGCAGCGTCTTTCTTCACGAGTCTGTACTTTTCCTTGAAATGCTCACTTCATTTGCGGGGCATTGCCAAAATTACGATTTATGCAAGAGCCTGCCCCAACGTTTCGACCTCAGTCAAGGCTGATCAAGCTTAGCCTCATAAATTTACAGTTTCGGAGATGCGCCTTTCGGGTGCGAAACACGAGAAGTCATGACTCGAAACCTAATATCGGGGTCAAGGGAAGACGGTCAATAGCATAGCCATCTCTTTTGGCAAATGCAGCAAGGCAAGTACCAATATCACTTCACCTTATCAGGAGACATGTTCACAAGTTCAAAGAATTGTGACAGACTTGCAGCTACAGCTGGAGAGCTCGTGATAGACATGGTACGTAGCACTTGGCAACATGGAAGTCCCCGCAATGTACCATCGATCACACATTCACCACTCACCGTTGGCAAGGATCGGCGCAAGATCCTGCGGAGATGCGATTTGATCACCTTGACGCCTCATAAACAACATACCGCACAACAGCTTTAACTTCCATACTCATTCTGCTGCGTACAATCGCGGAACCTGTTCCCACAAGATCCAAAGGTAGCGCTGAGCCCCAGGTTTTCTTCAAGTCATCCGCTACGGTGTCATATGGACCAGTGGCGTCTTTGGTGCGTACTGTACGTACCTTGGATGCCTCAAAGACTATGGCTGTCTCCTGACGAACGAAGCAGCTACTGCTGCTAAAGCGGGCCTTGACCCCCATAGTTGGTAATTGTTAAGGATTCCCAGCAGATGTTATGGAACCCCCCAGCGCGCTCGCTCAAATGCCAAGAACTAACGATAAGTGATGCGATTTGGCCAATCAGCACTTGCAGAGTCACACTAGTGGCCGGCTTCTTTCAGCTCGGAGTGGAGTCTGTGGGGACAATGGAGGGCTATTCTGTGGATGATGGATTTAGGCTGATTCAACCGCTGTCGCACAGAACTGACAGGGAGGAAACGATCCAAACTCTAAACTTTAGCGAGATGTCAAAAATCGCCGAGCGTAGTATGTTCGAGATTCAAGCAAGATACGGAGTACTTTGTGTAACTTCGTCGTGGTTTCAACACAAGTTCGCATCACCAAACTTGATCCACGGCACATCCATTGAGGCTGACCGGTTCAAACTTCAGAGCTGAAAACGTCGAGGTGCGATCGGAACCACAGCACGCTCCGCACAAGCCCTTGGCAACGGCGTTTCCCATTGCCTGTTCCCCTTTCGCCCACGGTCCGAATACCTGGTCAGTTTGACTTAGCGATCTGCGCACGGTGCACCGCTCCCTGTATCGATCTCGCGTGTGACTATCACCAATCGGCTCGGGAGGCAGTGGCAGAAACGTACGGTTCGCCGTGAAACTGGCACCTGCAGGTCATCCGTTGTCGTAATCTTTAGCGACGAGGCATGTGGGAACAGTGGTCAAGACATGTGGGGCATTGCTATCAGTTGCGCAAGGGAACTCTGCGAATCCCAAATGGCACTGCGCGACTCGGGCGATTATGTCGTTGCGTTCATTCGAGGACCTGGAGAGCTTCGAATTCGTGGTGGAGCTCAACATTGGACTCGACTGCTGTGAACCGGCTTCAGCCAACTGGCTTATTGCTTATGGCTTTGCCACAAGGGTCTAGAAACGGTGCATGACAAGCTCATGTCAGGCACGAGCCAAAATGCTGACCGCTCTTGGACACATGTTGGTCCACGGGCGCGTTCTTACCTTGATCCATGATGCGGAGCCTGTCGGAATGCAGGCGACTGGACGACGACTTCTACCCTTCACACGGGCAGTATCTTACGATTTCAACCAATACTATGGCTGGCAATAGTCTTAAGACTCGCCTTTTCGAGCGTAGACATGCCTGGATCAGTACTCCGGAGGGCGACAAGGCCCGGCACTGCACCCACGCGAGTCGGCATCTCCTCCCCGCATAGATCCTTCCATCTAAGCGAAGCCGCACAGGCTGGGCAGCGAACACGGCTGATTCTCGCAGGCTGCCAGGCTCCCTGCCGGCCATGCTCGCACGATCGACGATACAGAGTAGCCGCTTCTGACAAGACCACCTAGGTATCGCGTGGCCGCAAAAGCCTTACGACTATCACTTAACGCACAAAGGTACCAAACGCGCCTCTACTGAATAAAGTTTCGCTTGTATGCCGGACTAGGCCGCTACTCGAGTCGGTCCCAAATCTCCATGCGGCCAGAGTTCTGTTTCGGTAATGGTACCTTGGTTTCAACCTGGGATTGCCCCAACGCAATGTACCAAGGGATAGTTGAGGGCTTGATCCGCTCATGCTTGATTGCGTGAAACTCCACCTGTACGAGCCCGGGGATGAATCAATAGGTTGGCCTTAACCCCCTCTTTTATAGCCCTAATTTATCAATGGTTCAAGCCCGCGATATCCTATTCTCATTAATAGATCCCTTGTGCTCCCATTCTTTCTCTTCGCTAAACGTCAGACCGAAGTCAATCTTTGAATCCCTTCGAACCCATTGATGACCCGACAGCCATGGACGTTGCGAAAGAGCAGGCGCGGCAGGATTCCACCACCGCGGTGACAACCGCCATGACGGTGATTGCTGGTATGTAGAATCTGCCATCTTTGAAGAGAAGGTATCGGGACTGATTATCCGCCCTTTAGCGATCGTGGTGGGAATGCGTATACTGACACGGCTTTTTGTTGTTCGTAACTTCGGCCCGGATGATTGGATGATGATCTCAGCTATGGTCAGTCGTTCACCGCGTCTGAATTTCGTATGTGCTGACAAAATTAGATCTTCACCTTCGGATATCTCGCCGAGATGTTCGTACTACGAAGTCATGGCATGGGTTTCAGTGGCTCGCAATTGACATTGCCTGATATGATCGCTCTAATTCAAGTCAGAACCCCATCCTAAAATACAGCAAGATGATGAATACATTGGGTCTAACTATTCTCCTAGACCACACTTGCGATTGAGATAACATATTATCTTATTGTTTTTAGCATCAAGATCTCCATTGTCTTGTTTTATTTAAGAATTGGTATGTCCAGATCCATCCGCTGTCCTACTCGGACACTGACGTCTTCGACAATAGCGGTGCACAAGACATTCACGTTGCTTTGCCAGATAACCGTCGGCGTACTCTCCGTATTCGTCGTTATTTGTATCATCGTCTGCCTGGTCCAGTGCGTCCCACTTCACAAGTTCTGGGATTTCACCGGCCTGGTGAAAGGACACTGTATCAACACAACAGCCTTCTTCTATGGTAGGTGATGCCTCACTCCACCTACAGATATATCTTCTAATACAGCAACCTATAGCGACTTCTACCTTCAACATCATCACCGACATCTGGATCCTTGCTTTACCGGTGAACATGCTCTTGAAAATCCAGCGACCGAAGCGCGAGAAAGCGGCTCTCATCTTCGTCTTCGGCCTCGGTATCTTCAGCACCATCGCATCAATCGTCCGACTCCAATCCATCCGTATCTTCACCGAATCCAAGGATCCCTTCTACGACAGCGTCCCAATCAACCTCTGGTCCATGGTCGAAGTCAACATTGGCATCCTCTGCGCCTCCATCCCCTGTCTAAAACCACTTCTCTCGAAATCTCAGCGCGACCGCACCCGGAGTGCAGTTCGTGGCGGCTACGCGCAGCATAGCAGGGACAAGAGCGGCATCAACATGGGTAAATATGGTAATGGAACTAGCCATACGATGTCCGGCGGAAGGGATGCACACAAGATGGATACGTTTGTAAGAGTCGAGGCGGACCAAGAGTCGGATCCTCACTACAAGAGGAGTATTTCGAATCGGTCCGGTGTCACGAGTGGAAGTCAAGAGGAGATTCTGCAACCGCCGCACAATGTCGAGGCTGCGCATTTTGCGTGAGAAGGACGGCACTTTTTGAATCACGACGGCGGAACTGTCGAGCTCGAACTAAACTCCTTTCCGTTTTTTGTAAAAGAGCATTGTTTATTAAGCATCGGTCAGCGGACTATGATATTCATAGCCAAGTGTTTTCGTCAAGTATTCGGTCTAGCATCAACCATCATAGAGATCTATCTAATACGCGCCAAATGCAATATCAATTCAGAAATCCTAAACATACAGTACCGACCACATATCGCTGAACGGGCCGTTCAGTTTTCAGTCCACCCCCCGCGTAGCCACTTTGAAGTGCATCCATCCCTCCAGTCCATAAACGCCACGCCACAATAGCTCAAGCCCAGAAAATAGAATCCTGCGCAGAATGCTCCACGTGGCACTGATCAGGAGTCTCACGTGGCATCTAGATCCTACAGTAGATAAACTTTTCTAGTGGAAACTTTATTCTTCTTAGGTATATGCCCCTTGTCTAGACCAAAATCAATCGCTCTGACTCGTGGTTATGTTCTTATGTGATTCGTTGCAATTAGTCTATGATAATGCATTATGCGCTTTTCTCAGAATGCGATGAAAGCTTTTTGAGTTGTTCCTTCGTGAAACCTTGCTTGAAGGCTGAGTTCTGATGCTCTTTGCCTAACAAGTTAAAGACTACCTCACTATAGCGTGTTTAGGATCTTTGTGCATATAATATACATTTGGTATCTATAGCATAGCAAAGCAATCTTCTATGCATAAACCATGCTGGGCGAAGATAACCACCGCTAATTCTCCACTCCTCAAGGAACGAGACGCCTAGAACTCTTCGATGAACTTCCCGAACATTTCATAGGCCCGATACACAACACCATTCAATCCCTCCTTCCCTCAGCTACCACACTCAGTGGCACCTCTCCAAACCCCCTCCCAACCCCCTTTACCTCCTCGCAACAGCAAAAGGACTCGCCTCAGCAGCATGATACCCATCCAAACTAAACAAGCTAACAAAATACAGCGCGCAGAACCTCGTCAGCGTATCCAAGGCTCCGGAGCCCATTCCAGCGCCCCAACCTCCCCCTACGCTTCTACTAGGCGTGGAAGTGGAGCCGAGGGTGTATCCTTTGGATTGGAAGACAGTGGAGGATTTGCCGGGGAGGGAGGAGGCGTCGGTGACGGCTTTGCGGACGGCGGCGGTCAGGGCGGAGGGGTTGGCGCCGCGGATTGTGTCTGTGACTGAGGTGTTTTTTAGGATGAGGAAGGTGGGCATTCTGGGGGTTGGTGTTAGCATTTATTCATAGCAGTTCTTTTACTTGCTCTTTTATCCAGTCCACTCAACCACCCCACTCCCTCCACTCCCCTACTCCGCCAACTGGACAGACAAAATCTCCTCCTTACGCTGAAACTCCATATTTCTTAGCAACCTCCTGCTGGCTATCCACATCTACCTTGCAAAACTGTACTCGTCCCGGTTTACTCTCTTTCTCGGCTAGCTGAGCGAATACTGGTGCGATGGCTTTGCAGGGTCCGCACCAGTCGGCGTAGAAATCGACGATTGTGTAGGTGGAGGTGCTAAGGAGGGTGTTGAAGTGCGAGGCCGAGGTTACGGGGATAGTTTTGTTTGACATTTTGGATTTGTGTTGCAGTGAGAATTGGTTTGGGTGGGTGGAGGGATTCGGGGGAGAGTGGTGGGCTGGAGTGAACAGCTTGCGGATATGATGACATCGAAAGCCCGAGGTTTAGCCAAAGTGGCTTTGCACGTGACTTTACCACACTAGAAATCAAGTGTAGTTTGACCTGATAGCGTGGTTCGAACTACTACCTAATCTAAAAATAAAGAATCTGAAAGGCTCGCTGAATGCGACTGCTGTGAAATTCGGACAATTTTGACTTCGTAGAGCCTTAGCGCAGGGCCTCCTAGCACCGCAAGAGTAGGATCCTTCACCACACACGGTACCTGGACGCTGCTTATCCATACTTCATAAAAAGACAGCGCTGGCGCTTTTGAAGGTAGTCATGCTGCAGGCGAAATGGCTCCAAGGAACTTGCAAGAGGAAAGCTTGATCAACGAACATTTTGAGGAGTCTGCGGAAATCGGGCGCCACGAACAACCATGGAAAGTTCTGTCCAAGCAGAAGTTGGCTGCTCTCATATTTGGTACGTTGATCCAGAGATTAATGTTCAGTAAATGACGAAATGTCTTTTCTAACTTCTTTAAATAGCGATCATGTTGTCAAATCTTGTACGTTGAAGTAGAGCTCTCCCATCCCATTGTTCCCGCTCTAGCACTTCAGGAATCACATGATTGAATTTCATACCGAATTGTAGTCAACCGCAGTTGATGCTGGTCTCTCGGCTTCAGCTCACGTAGCAATTGCATCCGCTTTCAATAAGACCAACGTCTCAATGTGGCCAGTCAATGCGTTCCTAGTGACTTCCGTGACTTGCCAACCACTATACCCAAGGCTATCCGACCACCTAGGTCGCAAGATTCCTTTTTGGTGGCTTCAGTGCTCTTCAATATAGGACTACTCTTCAGCTCAACTGCCACTTCATGGACAGGCTTGATCGCTGCCAGAGCTATTTGCGGGATGGGTATAGGAGGTTTAATGACGATGGGTTCGTAAATCAAATTCCATTCTCTCATGCTGTGCTCCTTTCTAAAAGTACTAAGGTCGGTTCTATTGAATGATACTATCAGTCTTAAGAAACGAGGGTACTTTCAATCGGCAAATTACATAGTATACGGCTCTGGCTCAACTTAAATTTCCTGTCGACCTTCCGTCAGAGTTCATGCACTCACAGTTTTTCACAGGATCGGCTCTGCCTTTGGTGGTATATTGAGTGACGCTTTAGGATGAAGTTGGGTCTATAAGGTACGCTTAATCCCATATCTATGCCAAAACAAGCAGCTAATCTGGCAATAACGCTTGTATAGATGCAACTACCGCTCTCCGTCACAGTTCTAGATCTACTGACCATGTCCGTACCGTCTCAAGATCAGCTTAAAGCACCTCAGAAGGGAAAGTCTTCGTCTTTAGCACCAAGAGGGCTCCGTGATTTCGATTGGCGGGGTTCAATCTGCCTCGTGAGTACTCCTTGGAAAAAGGGTCGTCTGGCCACACATGACGTTTTGAACTGATTGATAGCGATGGTGTAGGTGGTAGCATTGATGTCTCTATTTATCTGTCTCATGACAAGCGGCAACGTTTCCCATGGACTCATCCTCTTGTTCTCGTAGCTGCACTCAGCTTTCTCATGACACTTGTATTGCTCTACAACGTAGAGAAAACGCAGCAAGACCTATTTCACCACCGGATCTCTTTCTCAAGTCTCCTACAGGGAATCTAATTCTGACAGGTTTTTTGTTCTCACTGATAAACTATGCGGTGAGTACATCCTTGTCTAGCTCTACGTGAATGAGATAGTATCCAGAGACCGTCTGACTAATGGTAGGTGACATACAACACCGCCTTCTTCTCCAAACCGTCAACCTCGAGTCAGTTGCTGAAGCGAGTTCACGTCTCATCGTTCCATCCATCTCCTTTACGGTCGCTAGTGCGCTTGCAGGTTACGCAATTGCTCGACTGAAAAACCCAGCGCCCACGCTCCGAATCAGTCAACTATTTCTGGTAATCGATACCATCGGGCTAGTTATCATGTCAGCAGTAATCCCTAAAGTCCACACAGAAAGGAGATGGATCTACTCCATAGGATTACTATTCCCAGCGTTCGGAGCAGGTATGATGGCTCCTAGCATTGTCTTGACCCTACTGCAGAAGACGGATCCGCAAGAACAGGCTGTTGCGAGCGGGAGTCTCATTATGATGCGCTCATTGGGTGTGTTTGTTTCGACGGCTCTCAGTACTACTATCGTGCAGAATGTGTTTCGTGCTTCGAATGGGAATTACGACGAAGAGACATTAAAGGTATATAAGTGCCGCGCCTCTGAACGTATGATATCAACTAATACAATGGCACTTGTAGAAGATCGAAGCCACCAGGCAGGATATCCGATTGATTGGCAACTCAAATCGCAAGGTAGCCATGGCATAGCTGCAACACCTAAGACGCTCAAGCTAACCTTCGTCTTTGCAGTTGTCAAAGCTTATGCGCACGCGTTCTTGGTCCTTTTCGGTACATGCTTCTTCGTTGCTTTGCTTATCGTAGCATTAATAGCACGACTCAAGCTCAGAAGATTCGATAAAGTCCAAGGGCAAGAGGAGGAAGAGAAAGATGCAGATCGAACAAGTATGGATACCGAATCGTCCAATTGAGACTTGAATTGCGCCGCAGGATGATTTGATGAGAGCCCAGCTCCCTCACCACTCTTCAGGGAGGTTAGGTCTCTCAGGAGCTATCGTTAAATCCTTGATATCCCACGAGAGAATTTCGGGGTGCTCAGCTGAGTGATGGGGCATGATGGGTGTCATTATCTTCGTCCTCTCAACATGTCCTGCCCAACTTGTCAAACTTAGTTGAACTTATAACGCTACTTTTCGGATCACAATAAAGAGGGCAACTGCTTTGATGCCTTGTGCCGAGTTCGAAGTCATACACGTAGGCTGATAGTAGGAAGTTAGTAGACGTAGCCGCACCCTCCCTGAAAATGACACCGCACGTTCACTTCATTTAAATAATCTGGAATCCACACATCGTTGTCTTGAAAGTTGAAATCCCGATGCAAAAAATAAATAAGGTAGAGAACTAAGTGCAGAGAGTTGATCGATCCCCCTTGGCCCTGCCTGTGCAATGCCATGTCCTGAGGACCGTGCACTTACTCCACATTCAACCACCTCCGATAAGATTCAACCATTAGACGTCCCACTTTGCGTTAGCAAAGGACTTTATTTCCAAGGGCCTAAATAAACCGTTCTATAAATGATCCTTGGAGATCCTTCGACGACTAACCCAGCAACCGACTTACCAGCATGCGGCCGAGTATGACGTATACGTTTATCGCGCATTTTAAATTTCATATCTTCCTAAACCCACCAGCCAACCTCGCAGGAAACCCTTATTAGCATTCTACAGGACTGCTGGCCATGATGAAGGCCCTAATTCAACTTTGGCCCTGCCTAGCTTTGAGCGCCATCTTCTGGGTCCAGATTGCAGAAACTCATCGTCTTGGAAGACATGGCTACCGCAAACCGATCATCGTTGATTCTGATATGCTGAATCTGGTAATTAGTTCTTGTTGCCTGCCAAAAGTTCACCTAATGACCCTTGCTTCAGGTAGACGACCCCGAAGCCTTGGGTCTTGCCAATGTGTTCCAAGCCTGCGGAGAGGTAAATATACTGGGTGTGATGTCGAGTACGTTGAAAATGGATGTGTGGCGCATTTTCCGACTTGTAACTAAAACTGGTAGGTGTCCACAGCCGCTATGTTCCACCTGCAATGGATGCCATCAATACCTACTACGGACATGGTGACATTCCTCTTGCGATTCAAAAGCCGGTCGACAACTCGGTGAGCGCCGGACCTCAACCTAAGTAATCACCTCCACTACGATAGCTCTAATCTCCCTCTTTTTCTAGACGATAGATGTGGAATATCCGCAATATCACGAGTATCTCACGGGCATGGCGTATAAATTTCCCGAAGACATTGAAGATGGAACCAACACCACAGATCCTGTCTCGCTATACCGGACCTTGCTGTCATCCAGCCCAAATCACAGTGTCACTATAGCCAACATCGGTTTTCATGATAATCTTTACCATCTTCTACTATCCTCCGCCGACAGTATCTCACCTCTCGCTGGAGACGAGCTCGTCAAGCAGAAAGTCGCCGAACTTGTTGTGCAAGGCAATCCTAACGGAACCTCATTCAATTTCGTCCGCTACCAACCCCTTTATGCTGAGTACGTACTTACGCATTGGCCCGGACTTGTCACTTTCGTTCCCGACGCAATAGGAGATGTGACCTATATTGGATCGAAATTGACCACCAAGACGAATGCAACGAAAGACCCCGTCGCCTATGCCTTTGCAACAGCCATCGGGGTGAATAAGACGCATCAAGCGTGGGACGGTTAGTTATTGGTCACCATGCCTCAGCATAAGCTATGATTAATCAGTTACTGACATTAACTTTATCTCAGCAACTGCCATGTACTATGTTGCACACGGCTTAGATGACGTATATTACTTCGACCGCACTTCAGGAGAAATATACTTCTTCCCCAATGGCTCCGCGGCTTGGAACTATAGCTCTCCTTCACGATTGCAACGGTCTATTGCTCTCAATATTTCGAATGAGACGCTTGCCTACCGCATCGAGACCGCACTACTCTGGGATCCGGATGGCGAACGCGGACCTTATTGCGGAACTACAAAGAATGATTGAGCCATTCAGAGCAGCTTATATGTAAGGATTAGAGGTATGTAATGTTTGCGAAAGGCTCGGATGATATCGTTACGGAGCTACCGCAATGTCGTTAGGATTGAATTCCAGACATTTACCCTATATTATAGTAAATTTGGACTTCACTTTACTTGCACAATAAACAGGAGGAGGCTATTCGGAAGACTACCTTGGCATTTCCTGAAGCCTAGATACGTCTCTAGGATCAAATTACCAAGCTCAGATGGTTCTCACAGACTGCGACTAGAGTACGAGGTCGACATGCGGTCCAAACTCTAACAAATTGCTACATCCAATTTGAGTCGATGGAAAGTTGTTTTAACATGTAGTGGAGGAGATTCGAATTTCAAACGAGTGACTGAATCATAACGGAAAAGACAGTAAATTCAAAAACAACACGAATCTAGAGCCTAGTCAAAGGCTTTTTTTGCAAGAGGGAAGACTAGAGATCAGCCGATCCCTCTGATCTAGATCTAATCACTCCGACAACCAAACCCCCGACCCAGCTTCTAAAATAGGACTCGGTAGTCCGTTCAACCACAATGCCTTTATGCCTCAGCGAGGATTTCAGCGGTACGTTCGACAAGGCCCATGGGAGTCAGCGGAATATTCTATCGTATGAAGCCATACGAAACTTACCAGTACATGCCATGTCTCTACGATCAGCGCAGGCAAGCTCATTTCGGGCCTGGATTTCAGCCGCACGACGCTCGACGAGGCCTAATGGGGGTCAGCGAAACATTCATTGATATGAAGCTATATTAGAACATCGCTTTTTGCATGATTTTGGGATTCATGGTTCGAGGTTCGTGGCATGGGTATTTTGGACACGAGCACCACAATACGAGTCAGTCAAGGCCTTCGCCGCAACAACATGTCTATATGCAGTATATATGATGATCATTTCGAGGATTGACAAGACGCTTGCCATACTTTGCAATGCGCCCATATCAGACTTGGCCCCTGGATTCAATTGGTCCCTTGGGCAAATACCTTTTTAAGCTTAGCTTCGAATTTACTAAACTGGACATTTTGTCGGCGAATGGATGAGTAGGCCTTTGGAAAGTGTACACTTCTCTACCAAGATTGGTGCTGCCAGCCAACGGAGTTGATTTGGTCTCAATAAGAAGCCTTGAGATAAGTTGCCATCTTTCGGAAGAAGCTGAACATAATCCATAATAAAGAACACCATATCTTGATAGGTTAGAATAAGAGTTCAATTCGGGGTCCAGATACAAGATTCGTATTCGTATTAAAGATGTGCAAGATGGCTCCTTCGTCAGGGACAAGCTTAGGTTCGGCGCAAAGCCCCTGCGGCCCACTCTGAGACCCAGAAGAACGGGAATCATGGAAGAAGCTTTGATCATATAACCCACTGTATGTTTGCCAATCCATCCAATAGCAAGCATTCCTCCAATTCACTCATTCACCTTACTTTCAACCCCAATATCCTCAACGCCTCCACCCACTTTCTCATCCCCCAACTCCGCACAAACACTCAGCAAATGCTCCTTAATCCTCCTCGCAGCCTCTTCCGCAGATACACTCGTGACGTCAAGTTCCAGCATATACGGATTCCCCTCAAAACGATGAATCTCCGTCCCCCGCCTAAACATACTCAAAAGCTCCACATCCATCAACTTGCGCTGTAAGCCCCGCTCCTTAGACACCAGCCTCTCCACATTCGCCTCTTCATCACAAGTAAGAATAATCGGCACCAACGCACACCGGCGCACCATCGCAGCAGCCGCCCACTCAGCGCAGACGGCGGAGCCCACGGGATCCGAGGACTGGAAATCAGTGAGGATGTAGGCTGTTGAGAAGGTCGAGGGTTCGTCGACTAGACTGGTTATGATTGCTTGTCGGATGCGCTTTCGGAGGGCTTGGTAGCCTGGTTGCGTTCGGTCTAAGACTGCGTCGGCGGGGTTGACGAGGAGGTGGTTGTGGATTAGTTTTGTTTTGTTGGGGAGAAGAGAGAGGAGGTGGTTGGCGATTGTTAGTTTTCCGGTGCCGGGGAAGGCGTTGATGTGGATGATGGGGTAGGGAGACATTTTTCTTTATTGAAATGGTGGTAAAGGAGGTTGTGTTGGGAATGGCGGAAATGGTATACTGGGAATATCATGAAGATTTGACAGAGCTTAGGACTGGTTTTATGCGCATATACGTTATTTCATGGGAAAGGATTTCGTTGAGCTTTGTTTCTTGTGGTATGATACAGCAACGCCAGGCCTACCATGGTGACTGGGATCCCCTTGCTTGGGTGTGCATGACATGCCGCCCGCCACAAAGCTTGGATGAATAGAACTCCTCGATATTCTAGAATTCAGAGAATGAAACGCTACGATGCTCAGACTGGAACACTTTGCTATTCCTTGAAAACTGGATCATCCCCAGACATCGACACCCAGAAAGGTCTAAAGTAGCCCACGCCTTTAAGCGACCTTCACCTAGACCAAACCATCTACAAACAATGATATCAACGAAGGATCAAGCCTGTCCAGGCACAATCGCCTTATCATCGCGCGCAGAAATATACTTATGATCAACAGTCCATCTCATCAAAGCCTCAAAGTTCTTACAAATCCGCGTCCCGCCTTCCCGAGGGTACTTCGCATCCGCCTCCTTGAAGGTCAGCGTAGAATCCACATTACACGTCAGACTTTGGCGGACGACATCCGCGCAATGCATCGTATGATGGTATGACGCTGTTTTTATTTTTAAATTCGGGTCTTGGTAGAGGCGCATGACGATGGAGCGTAGTTGGCTCTTCCAGACTTGTGAGTTGGGATGTCGAGAGTACGGGCGGAGGTTTGGGAGGATGATCTTACCAGACAGTGGAGTTGGTGGAAGACGCTTACGAGGTAGAAGTTTTTGGTTGGGTCGGTTTTGCCTTTGATTGTGTGGTGCACGTTTATTGATGCGGCTTCTTCGTCGTTCAGACTTATTAATCCACCTCCGGCTGTGTGCAGGAAGCTTTGATCAGCGCGTGGAAAACGGAAACTCTTTGTTCACTTACGCGGAAACAGAGTTGCCCAGTATTCCGAAGCCCTGGTTACATTGAAGTCAAGGAAGTCATCGTCGTAATCGTGATAGGTTTTGGGTGTCGCGGACGGTTCGCCAGATTTTACTGCAGTGCATCAGAGAGTACTTTAAAGAAAGCATGTCCGCCAGGGAAGACTAACAGTAGTATTCTGACGGGTCTTGTTCTGCTGGTCTTATCCGTAAGAGTATCGAGATCCCGAAGATCAAATTGAGGATAATGAGTATACTCAGCAGAGCAGAGTTAAGGGTGAAGTATCTCTTCAACCTCGTGGGCCTGGGT
The DNA here is from genome assembly GCA_000467715.1 of Hysterium pulicare CBS 123377. Taxonomy (NCBI): domain Eukaryota; kingdom Fungi; phylum Ascomycota; class Dothideomycetes; order Hysteriales; family Hysteriaceae; genus Hysterium; species Hysterium pulicare. Next base: position 99,469 of record AJFK01001056.1, read on the forward strand.
GAACTTCCTTGCGGAATTAGGGTATCTTCAATAGTCGCATCGTCCTCTGAAGGGCATCGGTTGTTGTCTTCCTTCGCCATAGGTACAGTCAGGTATAAGAATTCGTATAGTAGACTTCGAATGGACTTCAAGTCTGATCAAAACCGAGAATGGCAAAAATCGTAAGGTAGGGTTGAAGTAGTTAAGATGGTATGCGGCCGTTCGCAAAAGCGCAATTGTTAGATAGAAAAGGGTAGATGAGAAACTGGATAGCGAATCCTGAGTGCAAAGAATTTCAGCAAACCAAACCTAAAGGTAACCGATTCAAAGGGAAAAACTCTTTGGAGCATTATTTCTAAATTTTGAAGTTTGTAATTGAAGACTAGATCCTTGCATGAACATTGCTTGCCCCCGGCTTGTTCCCAAGATGAGAATTTGGGCTGACAAGGAATTTCTCCTGCAGGGCCATCAACATCGAGAGGCAACCGAATTTCTACAACACTGTCGTTAATGGAGGCCGTATGTAACAGATACGAGGATCTTCTGCAAAGATCAATTAATTCTCATTGCTTCAAGTATGAAGCCCTTACAAAGCGAAAAGAAGACTTCACTTACCAGTATCATTTAAACGTCGCCCAAAGAGCATATATCATCTTTCAATATCCCATTTCCTTACCTACCTTTTGTTCTTATCTAGAAAATATATACTGTTAGGATTAAAAAGTTCCATTTCTTTTCCAACCCACCCCAAGCCACACTTTAGGGCTTAAGCATTGCCCATCCCAGCGAATGGCTCCGCTTCTCGATTCTTGATTGCCACCAAGCCCTCATTATTCAAAAGCCAAGGCCCAGACCCGGGTCACAGAGATATGTAATATCGGATTTAGGATATCGCGCGTAAGCGGGCTCCGGGTCTTTGGAGAGACCCAGATAGCTTCGCGATCAAGGCACTACAGAGTCCGTGGTACTCGACGATGTTTACCCTTCAAAGCTCACTCTTCCACCGGAGCGTCGAGTTCTTTCGCAGTATCGAATACCGGTGGATAACCGTGCCACTCACGACTGGTAGTATAAGCTCACCGATGGGCTTAGGATCGGATTCGCAACCAGTCGACATCGAGCTTCATGGAATGAGAACCTATTTGGCGGATTCGCAGCATTTCATGCTAGAGTATGCCCTGCGCCTTGACGACAACGCTCCCGGGGCTTACTATGTCGGCATATCCTGTCGCGGTGAAGACCCGGACGCGACACATCTGAACCAGTTCTGCCACGTCGAGTGCGAGTTGCTTGGTGGTCTGCAGGAGGGTATGGCTGTGGCTAACAAGTATGTCGTTTGGTTGACGAAGACACTGTTGGCCGAGCATGGCAATGCCATCGAACGGTATGCAGATTCGACATCGCATATGAAGAGCCTCCTTCATCTGTACCAAGAGCATGGCAATGCCTTTCCATGCATAACATTGGACGAGGCGCTTGCCCTTCCCGAGATGGCTGACGACATGTGGAAACATGCCGTTGATGGCCAGCCACAATGCGGGAGATCACTCACCCGCAAAGGAGAGCAGATGCTCATCAAGAAGTTTGGAGGAGCTTGTTGGTTGACGGAGATGGACCACCTCAGTGTACCTTTCTATCAAGCATACACGGACGAGAAATCGAAGACTAAGGGCCTATGCGGAGACTTCTTAATCGGAATGGGCGAAGTTGTCGGGTGTGGACAGCGTCATTGCACAGCGGACGAAGCACTGGATGCTTTGGACCATCACGAAGTCGATCCTGAAGAGTACAAATGGTACATTGTCATGAGAAAGGTAAAAGCGTTGAAGACCACAGGATGGGGGATCGGTACGGAGCGTTTTCTTGCCTGGGTGATGCAGCATGATGATATTCGAGATATTCGGTTACTGCCTCGACTGCAGGGAGTGGAATGTGCTCCTTGAATTAGTACTGCGATTGAGGCTACGTTACATATACCAATGAAGTGCCCTTTCGTTTTGCGTGCTTCTCCCTATCTCCGTGCAGCGTCGCAGCTCGTGAAGCCATGTTATTACGATTTAGTAACCCGTTTGAGCTCAGGGAAGAGATGTAGATACCTTTCCTATCCCAACCGTGATGCTTCGCAGCACTGTTACTTTGATGTCCGACTTTAGGTCGAAGGGAAATTGGTTGTAGGTCAAATTTCTCCTTGCCGGTGGATTTCACCTATTGATGAATATTGCTTGTGAACTAGCCACAGTGATGCTGAGACAGCGTTCCCATGTGGGACCTGAGTTCCCGTGGCAGGCTAACGGAAATAGGGAGGTCTTATCAAGCCACGATAAGCTGAGGCGGGATTAATTCGGCTAGCCACATGGGACATCGGAGCGACGCAATTCTCCGACGACAGACATTCACTTCTTCATGACTTAGACCACCTGTCTCTTCGATACTACCGCTTTGCTCTTCTGTGTTTTACCCATCACAACGCACTTTGTACATTCGATGTGCTCCTCGCTCCTCTTCAGTATTCCGCGTGCGAGCCTGCCACATCAGCTTAGCTCAGCCACTCTACGCCTTGGCATGCATCCGGTATTGTAGACCAGCCCAGACGCGGCCCCTGTTATCGGTATGCACAAAAATATGCATAAAATATCGATAATTCGTACTGCCCCTGTCCAAATCCTCCAAATTCGCTCACCTTTTCCGTTTCCTCATCGTTCCCTCAGCCTCATGCCTGGGGCTGCATATTCTAGAATTCTCCGTTTGGCTGTTTTCCAAGCACAGTTTATTGAATCTTCGCTAGGCTGCCAATTTTAGACTCTGTCTTCTCGACTCTCCACTTTTCCACTGTGGCTTTCTTGAAAGTCATGGCTCTCACCTCTCGTTCTCGAATTCCGCCACGGGCTGTCAACCAAGGGCTTGGGCCACGGGCGTTCGCTCACTTTATCTTCTCTGTGCCTCCTTAAACTGAGCTGGTGGTCGTGTGCAAGACTTTACATCGCGAAACAGTGTGTTGAGGCGTGGAAACACCCTCATTTTCAGTCGTTAACTTCCCGTTCCTTTTTAATTTTTATCTCCCAATTAATGTATTCACCGGTTAATATGATCTGGTCCTTGTCTACGATCCTCGCGTGGATCGCTATTACAACGCAGTACTCCGGAGCGGCGGCCGTTCCAACATGGCCATCCTCCGTAGACGATCTAGAGGATATTATGCTACTTAATACTGGCTATAGAGCACGAGGATTCGCAACCGCCGTTACCCCCTGTTCGTTCTCTGCAGCTGGACCTGGGCGGATACAGGCAGCAGAATGGATTCGAACTGCCTTTCACGATATGGCTACCGGAAACGTATATACGGGAACGGGAGGCTTGGACGCATCCCTAGTGTTTGAGCTCAATAGCGGCGAGAATATTGGCTCCGCTTTCGCTACATCTCTTACAACCTTCGCGCCTTTCCTCTCGAGTCGAGCCTCTATGGCAGATATAATCGCGATGGGTGTTTACACGGCTGTCAGATCTTGTGGGGGTCCCGTGGTGCCGATTAAAACTGGAAGGATTGATGCAACTGTTGGTGGCTCCGAGGGTGTTCCCCTACCTCAGAACGACATTGGAACATTCAAAAACCAGTTTCTGAGAACCGGCTTTAACACATCGGAGATGATCGCCGTCACCGCCTGCGGCCATACTGTTGGTGGTGTCCATGCTGTCAACTTCCCTCAGATCGTAAAAGCGGGATCGGTGGCAAATGACTATGCCAAATTCGATACTACTGATGTTTTCGACAATAAAATTGCTACGGAATACGTTGGGGGCACAACGAAAGATCCTTTGGTTGTCGGTCCTTCAACTAGCAATGGACAAAACTCCGATGGACGGGTGTTTGCAGCGGATGGTAATGTGACGATGAAGCTAATGACGGATGCGACTTATTTCGCAAATCGTTGTTCGACAATGCTCCAGAAGATGATTGAAGTGGTTCCTGCTGGGACCAGTCTGACGGCACCAATTACACCATATGAGGTCAAGCCCTATGCATTGCAACTGACCTTACAAGATGGAGGCGCTACATTAGCATTTACTGGAGATATTCGAGTTAGAACAACTACTCGGCCAGCCAGTCAAATCGCCTTCGTACAGCTAGTATACAACGATCGAACGGGTGCCGCCGTATCAACCAATATTGATACGACTTATAAGGGAATCGCGTCTGGATTCGATGACAGCTTTGCGGTAATTGAACTTGCTATAATATTGAGATTTACGCTAATAAATGACTAGTTCTATGGAATATCCACTCAACTCTCGTCCAGCACATCGATTTCATCATTTAATGTCCTAATTACACTAACCTCTGGAACGACTCAATTATACGACAACAACGGAAGCGGATTTCCTATCAGTGATAGTGTTATGCTCCAAACACCCCAGAGCTGTGTTGACTCTACAGGGAAACTTACCGTTGTGGCTGCTGTAAGTCAGATTTATGATAATCGGTGATCGTTTCTACTCGTGTGATCTAACCCCAAACTTAGGTCCGTAATACTGTGAGTTCTGGAGTAAATCTGAATGCAGTATTGAAGGTGCCTCGAGCCAGTGGAATTCCAGTTCCAGCCTTATCCACCGTCTCAGCGGCAATGGCCACTCAGTCCGCAGTTGGTTCCTACAATTTGTACTCCACCACATACTCTCCATCTTCAGGCCAGATATCTACCTTTGGCGTCTCCGCAGGCAGTGCTAGCGATAACTACAAGGTCGTTAGTTCCTTGCCCTCGGCATGCTCAACTCTCAATCCTAGCGCGCCATCATCCACCCCATCATCCTCCGCATTCGCTTATCAAGGTTGCTATACCGATTCTTCAGCATCGAGGGCATTTACTGGAGCAACTTATTACGACAATGATATGACAGTGGAGAAATGTGGAGCGGACTGTAGCAAGTTTCAATACTTTGGGGTTGAATATGGAGGAGAATGTAAAGACTTCCACCTACGAATTTGCTCAGAAAATATGCTGACAACTATTTCTAGGTTACTGCGGTAATTCTCGAGACCCCAGCAGCACTCTCGCAGCGGCATCAGACTGCAACATGGCATGTCCGGGTAACAGCGCTGAGTATTGTGGAGCTGGGAGCCGCCTCAGCGTATACAAGAATCTCCAGTACGCTGCGATTACCAATCCAAATATCACAGGATATGCCTACCAAGGGTGCTACAGCGAGGCGAGCTCAGGCCGAGCTCTAGGTGACAGCTCAACTGCCAGCGATTCAATGACGGTAGAGAGCTGCGCCAGTTTCTGTGGTGGCGCAAATTACTTTGGCGTTGAATATGGCCGAGAATGTAAGTCAAGATTCGCCTAATGAATGTAGCTCCCATCGTGGTTAACCAATCAACCTTAGGTTACTGTGGTGCAATTTTAGCATCGACCAGCGCAACCGAACCGGCGACAGACTGCTCCTTCAGCTGTGCGGGAAATGCCAAAGAGTTTTGCGGTGCTGGAAATCGACTCAATGTGTATAAGAAGTCCTCAGCTGCAAGCTCATCTGCGTCAAGTTCAAGCTTTTTCTCGAGCTCAACATCTAGCAGTGCAGCGTCTTCGAGCTCGATATCTAGCAGCGTAGCCTCTTCGAGCTTGACATCTAGCAGCGTAGCCTCTTCGAGCTTGACATCTAGCAGCGTAGCCTCTTCGAGCTTAACATCTAGCAGCATAGCAGCTTCGAGCTCGATATCTAGTAGTGTAGCAGCTTCAAGCTCTACATCGAGTCTAGTGTCGAGCAGTGTATCCAGCTCAAGCTTCGTAACTTCGACAGTATTAGTCTCATCATCGTCCTCGTCTACAAAGTTAAGCGATGTTGTCTCTAGCTCAACCCTAGCATCCTCATCTATCGCCTCCTCATCCTCTACAACACCAACGCCTACGCCTTCGCCCACGCCCACGCCGACTCCAAGCTCCTCCTCCAGCTCATCTACCACCAGCAGCTCTACACCATCATCAACCGGTCCCTCCTGGCCTGGCTACACCTACCAAGGCTGTTACGTCGACAGCACATCATCCCGCCTTCTGATCTCCCGTAGCCAGTCCACAAGCACCAACGACTATGCAACATGCTCTGCATTCTGCTCGGGCTACGTGTACTGGGGCGTAGAATACGGCGTGGAATGTTACTGCGGCAACACTCTCACATCCCCAGCCACTCTCGCCACAGCCTCAGACTGCAGCTACACGTGCTCCGGCAACTCCTCCGAAGTATGTGGCGCCGGTGACAGGCTGAATGTATTCAAGTCACTAACTCAATCGACCGGTCCATCGAACCCCACTATTCCCGGATATCAGTATGTGGGCTGTCATACCGATGCCGTTGGTGCTCGCGTCCTAAACGACAAGTATCTCTTCGATGGCAGTAACATGACGGTGGAAAACTGCGCGAGCTTCTGTTCTGGGTATAACTTCTTTGGGACCGAGTATTCGGGCGAGTGTTATTGTGGGAATACATTTGCGAATCCGACGAGTAATGCTACGGAGAGTGATTGTAGTTATTTGTGCTCGGGGAATAAAATGGAGTTCTGTGGTGCGGGGGGTCGGTTGAGCATGTGGGAAAAACTTTGAGAGAAATGAAAAGTAGATGAGGCGGACCTGTTTCTGATTGCATTAGAGCATAGGGCGTTTTGGGTGTACGGGTTTTCTGGCTCTCGACTACTTGGAAATTAGACTTACGGAGGAGAGTTAAACGTCAGTAGTAATGTTGTACATAGACATCTTAACAGGAAGCTTTCCCTCTATTCACATTAAATCGCATAATCCAATAACTGCTTGACGTGCATTTGCAAGGTTCTCCTTCAACGTCCCCACAACAAAACTCCAGCAAGCTTCACCAACAGGAAACGATCATCGCTAGATTGCCTAAACCGCGGAAGCGAAACGCGGTTTCCAGCTATCTATACGGAGGCTTGGGGGCCTTTTGTATCAAATCCGGGGAAACGGGGTCGGAAAAGCTGACTTAACTAATCCTTCCGAATCCTACGAGTTTGAGCCTTGCGTATTTGAAGAAAGTCACGAAGACTAAGAGATGAAATACAGGGTACCAGAGTCATTTATTGGTATACTTACTGTCTAACCACTCGCCCCCACATCTCCTCAAATGTGATATACGTATGCCTACCAGGGCTGGTCAACCACTCATAACCTTCATCACGCCTCGTTCTGAATTTGTTTGGGCATTGCTTCTTGCTTGTCGGGTGGGGCTATAGCCGCTATCAACAGACAATCAGTTTCACACTCTTCGTACTGCCCAATGCGGTTCGTTTCGGTCTAGGATCTTCACGACATAGGATCTATCGGGTGATTGCCTTTTTCAGCCCCTTCAGTACAGTAGAGCATGTATATAAACCAACTGCCCTCTCCCAGATAATGTAGTAAAGCATTCTATTCATTCAATCTTCCATTCATCAACTCTTCAAACCTTCTTGCTCCGGTAGCAAATCAAAACCAAATATTTCAACATTCATCATGCGCTTCACTATCCTCATTTCCGCCCTCTTCGTGGCCATGGTTGCCGCAAATCCTCTCAACAGGCTTGAAGCCCGTGACTGTGTATGATCAATCTACTCAGTGGCAATGCAAACGAAATCATTGAAGCTGACTTTAAGGCAATAGGATTGCAATGAAGATGGATGCACGCCTAGCTCCCCTCCCTGTTGCGCCAACGGCACCTGCGTAAGTACTCTATGCAATGATGTGTTGATTCTGGGGGGGCTGATTAATGAGTAGTAAATCGACAATCTGTGAATGGCTCGCTGGATGTGATGGATGGTGGATCGACATGTTCGGGCGGTTCGGGTTGGGGGCTGAGAAATTGATAGGGTGCTTGGATGTAGTGTTAAGCAAAACTGCGGTCTGAATCAGTGCTTTGATGCTGTGTCTTTGAGTCTTGAGTGAGATCTTTACTGGATGTGATGCTTTTGATAAGGTGGTGAAGCCGAAGGATACGGGGGCGTAGGGTGGTCAATTCCGACTAACCGGAACTAGGCTATGACTAATGCCGCGTGACTCGTTAAAAGTTTCCCTTTTCCAACCCTCTCGAAATCTCCGAATGTGTTTCATTATTCAAACATTTCATCGCCACCATCTCGCACTTCTAACCATCTAAATAACTTAAAAATTTGGTACCAGCTCATTGTTCGTTTGCTACCCACACATATCCTGAGACGGCCTAGTGCTCTGTCATCTTTCAAAAAACCGAAGAAAGGCTTTAGACTACTAGTGTTTGACATTACGAGTGTTAATATTTGTAGGGGAAGATGAGTATGGACCAGCAGCTATCCAACAGGGGTCGAGATAGTCTTTATTTGGAAGATATTCTGCCCTGTCCTGTACCCGGAATATGCACTTTTCACGAGTCCATTTTTAGGCCCGAGAGCTCCAGCAAGAGCACCGCGGAAGCATGGAGATGTGAGAAGTGTAGCAAGTCCCATCGAACGGTTCTACAGCCAAGTTCAAGGAGCTCTAGAATATCCTCCACCGCCATCGAAGCCCTTCCGGCAGAGTTAATTCAACATATTGAAAGCTATTTGTCTGTCTCATACAGAGCTGCACTGGCTTTCACATCCCGTACCATTCGTATGAAATTGGGGGCGAATGCATGGTCGAATATCAAGATTCTGGGTGAGAGTCTCAACAACAGAATGGATTTTCTCTCACTCTTGCGACGGGATATGCCAGCTTATGCAGCATGCGACAACTGTTTGACATTAAGGCACTACCAATCACCCTGCTCATGGCCGTTACTGAAGCACAACCGGGAGGCACGTGGCATCAAGCCTCCTGTGTATATGCTATCCAATTTCCTGGTTCAACGCGTATTGGACTACCATCTTCATGGGTCTGCGAGCGGAATATGCCTCTCTTTCCTGGCATGTACTGGAGCGTACCATAAACCGATTATTGGAGCGTCCGACGACGTCATTAAAAGTGTTGGACCTGATATTCGAATAGGATATCAAGCCGAAGCCCGTATCTTCGAATCCAATCTAATAACTCACATTACCTACAATATCCCACTGCCAAAGCCATGGTATTCTCTCGAACTACCGGAACGATACGCAATCATCAGTCGCCTATATTTCTGCCCTCACACTTACGCATCGAAACTCCAACCCAGAGATAGAAACGATCCGACCTATCCCGCAGACTCATCCATCGCAATCTCTCTCCGCGAAGATCAAAACCAGTCAACTCTTTACGCCTGCCGCCGCTGCCAAACAGACTTCAAGGCTGAATGGGGTCCACGACCTGAAATTATCGTTGAGGCATGGAATCTGAACTCTGGGAGGTGGTGTAATGATGGTGAAAGTATGGAAATGGTACATTGCTCGCCCGAATACGAATCCAATCCTATGAGATTGGGTAGAGTGCAGGAAATGTATGCTGCTGCTGGTCGGACTACGTGAGAAAATTCAATAGGAAGAAGAAGAGAATGCGAGTATCGCTGCCATGTCACAAAAGAGAGTTGTTGTTTGACTGGTGTAACGGTGCATACTTGGTGCTCATCAAGCTTACACATCCGATACAGAGGCATGAGCGGGCTAAAATATTTAGGTAAGAGATGCGAGGAACGATAACCGACGCACTAGTGTTCTTAGAGTTACCACTTCGTTACAGTGAATATCAATCCTTCAGGCCCCTCTCTTTGAGCATTTCCCCAATCAGGCATACCATTTCTCAAAACTATCGGTTATCGAGACTAAAGCTGGAACAGCTCTTCTTGAACGAATCAAGCTGTTCGATGGATTCTTAGCCTTCGTTAGCTCTTACATCACGTGCACCCATCTCTATAAGAACAACTACAGAATCCTCAATCTCAAATATCAAACCACTCTCATCAAATCCCCCAAAATGCCCCCTCAAACCCCTCAAACCAAGAAAACAGTCCTAATAACCGGCTGCAGCCCCAACAGCATCGGTTCCGCGCTCGCTCTAGAATTCCACCACCGCTCCTACCACGTAATCGCCACAGCCCGCTCTCTCACCCGCCTCCAACACCTCTCCGCTCTCGGCATCCAATGCGCAGAACTAGACGTCACATCCGCAGCCTCCATCCACTCTCTCCGCGACACGCTAGATCTCGCGACTCTAGACATTCTTGTCAACAACGCCGGCGGCCTGTTCTTGTCTCCGATCTCGGATACCTCGATCGAGGAATGGCGATCCATGTTCGAATTGAATTTTTTCTCTGTGGTTCAAGTGACGCAGGCGTTTCTCCCCGCGCTGATTAAGGCGGAGGGGATCATCCTAAACCACAGTTCGCAAAACGCGTTTTTCAATTTCGTGGCCGTGGCGCCGTATGCGGTTTCCAAAGCGGCGGTGGAACACTATTCCAACACGCTGCGTAACGAGCTCCAGCCGTTGGGCGTTAGAGTCGTTACGTTGGTTACGGGGGTTGTGAAGAGTAATATCACTATGGGACAGATGCTTGATCGCCCTACTGTTATCGCTCCTTCTTCTCTTTACTTTCCTGTGAAGAAGGAGTTGGAGGAGGCGCTAACGGGGGTGGGTATTAGAGGTAAGGAGATGGATGCGGATGTTTTTGCGAGGAGGGTTGTGGGGGATCTGTTGGGGGAGAATTCGTGGTGGGGGTTGGTTGGGTTGGTTGGGGGCGGAGAGACGCCGAAGTGGATTTGGAGGGGCGGGACGGCGTCTGTGATGTATTTTATGTGGTTGATGGGATGTTTTTGGAAGGGGCTTTGGGATGGGGTGGCGAGGCGGGCTTGTGGGATGCATCTTTGGAAGGAGAGGAGGGAGGAGATGGAGAGGAAGAAGGGGCTGTGAGGTGTGGAATTGTTTTGGGGCAGGGGTTTCGACTCTTTCAATTCGATCGGATGAGATGTATGAGATATGTCGTCCTGGTGATATGTACGGTAACATCAATATAGAGAACAAGCATTACCAAGCCTCCTGAACCCGAACCAAGGCCGACTCGCCGAAACCAACACTTTTTTTTCGACTTTCCTATTCAGGGAAGTCTTGGATGTCGCGAATCGGTCCGATATTCATGACTTCTGTAGGTTGTGAAAGTGTTTCATCCATCTTGTTGGGAAGTCTGGTGCGGGTAAGTTGTGTGTAGATTCTTAACAGGCCCGTGCACGTAACCATGTTTTTCTTTCTTTCTGACTTTGGAAGCCTACCCACATAGGTACCTTAACAAAGTAGAAAACTATTATAGCTGCCTCTGTCCACTCCTATTAACGCCGGTGCTAGGACTCTACAGAGGCCATTTGGGCTCGGTAAAAGTAAATAAAGCCAGTTACCATCATTAAGCCTAAGTAGATGGTGATTAGGTATGCGAAGCCAACGCAGGTCTTATATCCAAAAGGCTTAGTATTGCAAGTAACATACCCGCACCCGTCAAATCATCAATACATAACTCATATCTAACTTATACAACAAATCATCCAGTCCACCGCTTTCGCACTCCCGAATACGAAGCCCCTTCTTCCGGGAACTCCACCTCCCTAGCCGAAAAAGCACAATGTCCAGCCCCATCCACCTCTTTACTGACAACGCCCCATTTAAGTCTCGAAGTCTTAGCTTGCCCTCCATCAACCCCGTCGTCGGAATGACAAACCGCCGAAATAGCAGCACTACAGCTACCCGCGATCGGTAAACCGGGTTTATATTTCAGGAAACCGAAGACGATGCCGGCTATGACCATGGAGAAGCCGAGGATCAAGACGGCGATCATTGAGATTGGGGAGTATCCGCACTAGAGATTAAAGTTAGCGATAGCGTGGGGGATGCCGTTGATTATCCTTACTGTCATGTAAGAGTTTCCGGGGAGCGGATCACCGTTGTAGTCGTAAACGTCTACGGCGACGAGGAATATACTCTGGGATGTGAGCCAGTGCAAGACACCGGAGAGTGTCATGAGGGGGAGAGCGAAGCGGTAGGGGAGTTGGAGGAAGTAACTGCCTCGTTGGGCGCCGCTAGGAATGGAGGAGATACGGAGACCTTTGCGGTTATAGGCGAATTGGCTCCATTCAAGTCCGAGCAGCATGCAAGTGAACAGACCATTGTAGGTGAAGTAGATGAAGGAGAGAATCGGTTGAGGTAAATTTGCTATAAGGACGTTTGCGATCGTGCCTGAGACGCTCCAGCCTGTTATCATAGTCCTAGGGTTCACGCTGCCGAAACCGAGGGAGGCGAGGGCGCTGAGGTCGGTTCGGCCGCCCCCTTTCATGGCTGAGATGCCGAAGATGAGAAGACCCATTACGATGCCTAGCGCGAAACCGTATAAGAGGAAACAAATTGTCCATCGAGTTCGGCTGGTGACGTCTTTCCATCTGGCTCTTTTGCTGCTCCATTGTTTGGGTCCAGCGGGGAAATAGCCCTTGTGCTTTATAACATCTTTCCTAGTTAATAAACACATATCCTTCGTTGTTGGGTCCTTGAATTCGATGAAGGAAGCTACGGCATCGCCCATTGTCATCAAGGGGCTTTCCTTGATGCCCAATGCCGTATACAATATGATAGCAGCCTTGATCGCATTTAGGAAAGTAACGAGTATCGCAATCGCAGAGCTGAATTGAAGCTTGCAGAATCCTGGGGCTCGCTCACTCAGACAGTACTGCACTGCATTTCCGTTCACTTCCCAATTCGCTGCATCGCTGCGGACCGAAGAGACCCTTTCTGAACAAGTTTGTTCAGGATCATACCCACATATCCACATGTATGGATCATATACAGACCCAGGGCCAACTGGTGGAGATACATCATAAGAGTTAACAGCATAGACTTCGGTGCCTGGGTAGTTCAATCTCCTACCATTTGGCAAGGCGGAATTGTTGAGAACAAGGAGTAGATTCCGGTGCTGGGTCTGGAGCATCGCGGCGTAGGCACTTATGCATGCTCCATTGTCGAGTTTGTCGAGCTTGTTGTTTCGAGCAGCGGTATGGAGGCCTGTGATCAACTCCCCGCCGACGTCTGCGTATTCGACTGTCGAGCAGTTCTGGCATGTTGCACTTGACAAGAAGGCCTCGCTAACGGAGAAGGCGAAGTAATTCGTTGCAGCAATGGAGCTGAATACTGCGGAGTTGTAACTTTATGAAGAGTCAGTGGTGGTGTTCATTCAAAATCGGCGTACTGTTGGAGGGCGCTTGGCAAAGATACTAATCTTCACAGCGAGTGTCATTATTCGTCGTACTGCAGACTCCCAGAGCCGCGCAAGTCAGGATGAATCCCTTTCCGTAAGCTATTTTCCAATAGCCTCATGGATGGCAACTTGGTTTAACGTCTCGTACCGAGATCAAATCGGCTTTGTAGGTTGGTAGGAAAGGTGATAGGCGCAGGCTTTTCCTCTGAAACGACGAGTAATGACACCCCATGTGCTTCTAGATAATGCGCTCGGGAAAAGACGATGTGCTAAGAAACATCGAAAGGCCTAACTAGAAAGCAGACCTGTAATCGAGAGCTCTTTGTTGAACTTACAACAGGTGCAACGGCAGGGACGACATGCCTAAAAGGAACCATAGCCATCTGCGCTTGACAGCAATGGCCCCTAGATTCCTCAGGCTCGGAATCCCAATATCCAACCATTTGCCTTGCGCATGCGCTTTATCGACCTCCTTCCTCGTCGGCGCCGAAAGGCATTGCATGCTGTAATTGCTGGAGCTAAGCAAGATGGTACTCAACAAGTTGATCAAGAAATGGATCCCGGTATTCATCTGTCTGATCTTCTCGCAATCACCCTCGGATAGGACGCCTTTAGGCTCATGCTGATGCGCCGAGCCCCAGATGGTCACAATAAAGTTGATTAGAAAGACCACGAGTGCGGATATGGCGCAGTTGATTGCACCGAATCGCCAGCCATGGGAGTATTGACCGCGGGGGCGCCATCGACTCGGTTTCAAAGATTCGGTCGTCTCGTCCTCGAGTGGAATGTTTTGCGCTCCGTAAGCCTTGTACGCGGTGTCCTCATCATCGAGCTGTTGATAGCGAGAAGCGCCTAAGTTTTGAAGTTCTGTGGCGGTTTGGCCATGAAGCTGATGCGTGTGACGTTGCTTCGCTATGGGAGGAAGTGCAGGCAAGCGGTTCCAAAAATCCATGGGTTTGAATATCCTTTCAGGGAGGAAGAAGAAGAGAAACGTCTAACATGCAACGAAGTTGAAGGGTTCATGATGACAACCAACAAGCACGTTGGTGGCCTAAAACCCCTAGAAAGGTGTGGGGGCGGAAACTGGTGGCCGTAAGTGGCTGCGATCTAAAAGCCAAGGTTTGGCGTAAGTCGGGGGGAGATTGGGGGCTGCTCTTAGGTCAGAGGCAACACATTCTTGCGCCTGAGACGACATAGAATGCAAGCACCCAAAGTCTTTGGGAGAAAAGAATAGGATTTCGGAAGTCCAGAAGGTTCCTCGCAGTTCCACCCGTCGCAACATCGAGGTGCACATAGCAGGTTAGGCGAGAAAACGAATACCCGATGCAAAGTAGTGTAACCTGGAATCTTGCAGGGAAAGCGGAGGGTCTTGGTCTACATCGGGAGTCACTGTTTGTTGTGATGCGGAATTGCGAAGCTGAGCAGGTCCTATAAGCTGCTTTCCAGATGATCTTAAAGATAGCAGCTTACTCTAACTTAAACACCGTGCACTAGGTAAGGTCAAATTAGCTTTACAGGCCAGTAGAAAAGAAGGTAGGAGGTGCAGACCCTCGACGATTTGACCAAGTTTTGAGAAACGAAGGAGAGTTCAGCCGTAGAAAGCGAATGACAATGAAATATATACGACGAAGAAGCTTCCCTCACAGCCCCAACGTTTCCGCCTCCCATCTGATCCTCCAAACCAACCTTACACAGCCTACTTAGGTAGCACCGACTCTCAACGTCTGCTCTTTCAATCCGATGCTCACAATTTGCAATGGTTTTCTCATAGATCCTTGATGACTTCTGAAATGGAAAGCTCGGAGGGCGCGGAGACAAGGACTCTCAATGCCAATGCCAACTCTTCGAGGCCCCGAACGGACGATATTGGGATACAAGATCGCATTCTCAAAAAGCACCGACGCCTTGACTTTTCCATCGTCATCGCTTCCTTGTTCATCGGGCGGTTTCTCGTCGCGACCGCCCCAAGCATCCTTTCGACAGCGGTACCGAGCATCGCCCAAGCATTTCAATCGCTCAGCAACGTCGGCTGGTACGCGGCCGCCTACCTCATTACTTTCACTTCGTTGCAGTTCAGCTTTGGCAAACTCTACAAGCTCTTCAACGCCAAACATTGCGCCGCTTCTTGGAGAAGCATTCACCGAACACACCAGCTGGCGCTGGTGCTTCTGGTTGTACGTTGTGAAGTGACATTTGATCAAACAATGGTATCGGCTGACTCCGACTAGTAATATCCCCGTCGGAGCTGTGGTCTTCGTACTTCTTTTCATTTTCTTACGGGCAAAGGAAAGGAGCCAGCAACAGGGGCCCTCGACGCGTAAGCATGGCTGGAGACGGTTGGATCCTGTGGGAACACTCTTGGTCGTTGCTGCTACCAGCTCTCTCTTTCTAGCATGGCAATGGGCCGGAGAAATCTCTCCTTGGAATTCTCCGGAGATCATTGGCCTCATCGTTGGAGCTGCAGTCATGCTTGTACTTTACCTTGTCGTCCAGTGGATGCTTGGGGAAGCAAATACGACTCTGCCTTTACGGATACTCAAAGACAGGTCTGTCTTGTCAGGGGCTTGCTACTTATTCTTTTTATCCATGGTTCTGTCTGTGGTAAGGCTCCATTACAATTCGTAATGACCAAGCTTACCCTGAATAGTATGGTTCCTATATATCTATGTATTTTGGAGCTGTCAAGGGACTCGGATTAATCAAAATTCTTGTCAAATACCTAGCCTTCGCACTTACCCAGTTCGGCTGCTTCATTCTATCTGGCGGTCTGGCGGCAAAGTTTGGGTATTACGTGAGTGGAACTCGCCCGGATCTACTCCTTACATATCGTGACTAAACCATTCTTCTCAGGTTCCTTTCTCATCTTCGGTACTGGACTCAGTGTGGTCGGATCAGGATTAATCACCATGATGGATGTGACCACGTCAATCGGAACCTGCATTGCGTTCCTCGTTGTCTGCGCCATCGGGGTTGGCATATCATTTAATCATCCGTATACTGCAGTTCAAGCGGTGCTGGGGTACGCCTGGCTTATTCCCTACTAGGACATAGAAAGCTAACATGGTCCTTGCAACGTAGGGAGGCTGACATCCCATCAGGAAACGGTATGAAACTCTAACATAGTCAATAGTCGCAAGCTTTCGCTAATATATGCCCAGCTCTACTACATTTTACATCTCAAATAGGAGGGCCCGCCTCCCCATTCGCCCGTCTTAAAATTCACTAAAGAAAGGAAATCAGGGCGGTGAGCTCTAAAGTAGCAGACTCGATATTCCAGAGCCGACTCATTTCCGAAATCGTGAACAAGACACCTCAAATCCAACCGGAGCTCGTACTGGATGGAGGGTTTTATCTCCTCCAAGATTTTATCCCCCCACAATATCTACTCCTTGTTTGGGAAGCATACAGAAATGCCCTCCGCGAGCCTTTTGTTCTGGCACTCGTGGCTGCCAGTACAGCTTTCGTATTCTCGTTTGGGTTTTGGACTTGAACGTTAGGGCTGTGGCTAGAGAGCGCAGGAGTCTGGAGATAATGTCTCCCGCACAACGAGTCTAGAACAAACGAAACGCTCCAAAGTCAAGGGAATTCGCGATCTATATAAAAGATATTAGAAATATTAAAATGGTGTTTCAGAATTTTTATAAGCTATCTAGTAGTTAGTAGTCTTCTTATCGTTATACTTGATTTATTATATATTTAATAGTATTATATTTTACATATTCTATCCTAATTCGAGTACTTGACTCAACCAGAAGAGTAGGCTTGATGAAATGCATATAGGAGACTTTGGATTACTATTGACATATCAAGATATAGTACATTAGAGCGAAAAACGTAGTGGACACAAACATCCTGTTCGATAATAAACTAAAACCCAAAGACATAGCTTCGCGAACTTCCGAGGCCTTAGAGGGCCTCATGGATCAAAGAGATGCCGAGCGTTATGGCCTTCTTTCTCCCGCGTCAACGGTGCATGGAAGCTAACATCAAATAGGTGCTCTTCATTGCCGGCAATCAAATCAAAATCGCCGCTGTCGAAATTGAAAAGTGATGCGTCAAATGAAAATTCGTTCATCTCGAATGGCCCTGTTCCGAAATCATCCCGGGATTTAGTCATAAGAGTATCGAAAGCCTGAGAGCCTACAGGATCAGATCCAGAGATCAAGACTTCGATATCAGTCTCTGCGGTGGTTGACGATGTGAATGTATTTGTCAAGGAACCAGCTCCTGAATCGGAAGGATCATTGAAACTTCCTGTGTTGCTTTTGCTGCGTGGAATATCCTGCAGCTTAGGGGCGGTGCTGAGAAGGTCTGCTGGGGGCGGTTGCATCAAACTTGCTAACTTATTGCGGTCAGGCTCCCCCGCAGTAATCCGAGATATCATATGATTGGCTCCGAAGTCAGAATCTAAAGTGTTGGTGGTCCTTATTCTGCTTGAGGACGGAGTTGGCGTTACCGGACTGGTACGCCGTGATTCTTGAAACATCGAAAACAATGTTCGATGGCATTCCCAGAAGATATCAACTATCTCACCTTTCAGCCTCGCTTCAAGAAGCTGAAGCTGAGTATCCTGGCTGACTAGATTTTCCACGCGGTTTCGAACAAGTCCAGGTAACTCTTGCTTTGAGTACTCTTCGAAGCGAGCAAACTCCTGAGACTCTGGTGTCAAAGTTAGGATATCGTCCAAAGAAGCAGAGTAATCACAATCTGATTGTAAGTAATTAGCTCGCATCCGCTAAATTAGTTTAAAGGAGGAAGAAGGCACGCAGTTGCAACGAAGTCAAAGCTGGACAAATTGTTCTCGGAGCTTCCAAAGAAGATTAGGAAAAAATATCGTACATTTTGGCATGAGAGGAAGAAAGCGATGTAGCTGACAGATACCCAGCCCCATCGAACCTGCCTACAACCGTTTGTTGTGATCATTCAATTTAAGTAGGGAGACTTGTCTTACATGGACTAGGAAGCTGATCATCTAAGGCGTGCGGAAAGATGATCTTGTAGATCAGTCTCCACTTTTCTTCATCGGATAAACATTGTATGGATCGCTTTTTGCTCCGGAGTTGGGCTTCTTGTGCTTTGGTGATTCCTTCGAATGGGACATCATCACTTTTTTTGCATACTTGTAATTGGCGTTGATGCTCTCGGTAATCGTCATCATTGTTGAACGTTTGATAACACCGATGACACTGGATCGGTAAGGCGTGATTGCGATATAGATGCTCTTTCACCCTTGAGATGCTTGGAAACCCGGGAAACACGCAAGCCTTCTTGGTCGAATATTGACTTGGACTCTTTTTGAAGAAAGGGCATGCTAGTTTTCGTCCGTTGTAGACTTTCGGGGTTACTGGTGATGGATCTAGCCTCGGTCTTTTCTTTCCATCATCTCCATCTCCATCATTTGGAGGTGGAGTCTCGTCCGCTCTATCTTTGCGCTTCCCACTGCTCGATTGAGAAAGTCCGTTGGTGTTCGAGTGTAATTCGGACCTTTCTTTAGCCGGCACATTCTGTCCTCCACTGCCCTCGCCGCTGGGGTGAGATTGGAAGCCTAGGCTAGATTCAAACATAGAATAGAACTCTGCCATGACTCGGTTGACGAGGTCTTGTTTGACAGGGCATAGTAAGGGACGGATCATCTTGCTCCGAGTCGCACTGTCAGGAGAACGTGGGAAAGGACTATCGGAGTAGTCTGTATCCTCGCTAGACAATTCTGATTCGTCTGAACTATCCTGAAAGTCAGAATTATCAAGAGGATCTTCAGATGTTCGCGGACTGTTTATGTTCCCTTCGTGATTCAACTCCAATCTAGGGATAGTCTTAAGAACTTGATCACGTAAGATTCGAAGTTGATCTGTTTGCGTCGCTTTGAGTTGGTCAGTTATAAAAATGCCGGTGAGGCTACTGTAGGGTCTGACATACTAGCACCACTGGGTATTGGCGGCATCTCCTCCAAGTCCCGGTCGATCTTTACTGGCTTCACAAATGTAACCTCTTCAGTCTTTTCCACAAGTTCTTCCTGCGGAACTGTTGAGCAGGCAATTATCATGCTATTTTCTTGGGCATCAGGAAGTAACGCAGTCTTGGAAAGGTTAGTTTAAGGATATAGAAGCGAGAAGTTTCCAAATTAATTTACCTCAAGTTCTAATAGGTCTACGACAGGCGACCTAGGTGGTGTCATAGGGTTTACTAAATCGGGTTCGGCAGACTTCGGGGACGCCGTATATATCGATTCGGAATCACTACAATGAGCAGTGATAACTGGAAGCCCGTCTGGTATGCGCTCATTATAAAAGAAAGACCAGTCAGTGGCCTCCATTTCTGGGGGGACCTCTACCTCATGCTGCTCAGGTTTGCATTGAGGCCTTGTATGCATTGCATCGATATTTATGAATGCATTGTCAGACTCCCGGTCTTCAGTATCATCATCGCTAGTGTCGTTCAGAACAATTGGGGCCAGAAAGGTGCCCTTGAATCTCTGGCCTTCTTGTACTAGATCGGAAAGCGTCTGCCTGTGGGAAGGTGATCGAGCCATAAGACGCGGCTTTGGAGGCGAATAATTGCAGGAGGCTGGAGAGAGCGGTGAGGTGGAATTAGAATAAGTCAATGACGGAGGACTCGCCCGACCAAATGGTTGGGACCATGGAGGAGTCGACGGGAGGGGGACTGGATGGACGGCCCATGGTAAAGGCAACTGGTCAAGTAGATCGAAGGAAGTCTGTGTCCGAGAGGAAGATGAAGTGGCGCAGATCTCAGTACCTTTGAACGAAGCACCATGGTATAATGTAGGGGTGTTAGATCCACGGCCCGAAAGTAGCGGCGGAAGAACTGGGGATCCAGCTCCAAAGTGCCTTTCAACAAGTATAGGAGATTGACATCTTAGGTTTGATCCAGAATCATTGTTTGAGACGGCAGGGTCGTCACCGTGCGACCGTTGCTCGAAGGCTTCTATCACATTAGCATTCAGAAAATAGAGATAGAAAAACGCTTACAGTCCATTGAGACGACGCTCGACTCATACAAACCCGATTATCTCTCTCAGCCTTGTATCCGCTAGGCAACAGCGAACTCACACGCCGCCGTTGGGCTGAATATATTCGATGAAGTCTTGTGAAAGGGGTTGAGAATCAACTCCAAGAGCGAGAACCAAGATTTAGAAACCTTGGGGAAAAAAGAGCAGTATAAAGGAAGATGGGAGATGTGAGGAGGAAGAAGAAGACGAAGAAGAAGAAGAAGTGACGAGACCAGGCTGAGGTCGCGGCTGCCGAATTTCGCAAACGCGAATGACCTAGGTTGCGGAACCGCCACTGTTTCGAATCGGAATGGTGGCTGTGCAGCATGCGAACACCATCAATCCGAATACATAGCGGCCATTATGGCTATTCGAACAAATCATATTTCGAAAGCTGTTTGACAAGGTAGGGGATAGAAGTGCGGTTCATCCTTCGATCGTGTTTTCAGTATGCGTAATGTAGAAGGTCTCGAAAAACTGTATCGCGATAAGTGCCCTCTTTTCATACATAAAGATGAGAGAAGTAGACAGAAAAAAAGCTCAAGAGTATATTCAATCTAAGCAGATCAGACTGCAATTGCCTCGAATCAGTGCGTCTACGATTGTTGACTTATCCATCGCTCGAAACTGGCAAGCATGCCTCACTCGGATCAACCCACCAAACCAAACAGTGGGAAGCAGCAAAGGTATTGCACACCAGTCAGGTCACAGAAACATGGGTATTAACATACAGCCAGTAACTCCAAAGAACCACAAAACTCCGAGATACTCCTTAAGTACCTCCACGCTTCGCCCGGCGTGAATGAGCGATTAGCTATCGGGATATCGCCACGAAACGAGGAAACGGCGACACAGGAAATGGCCAAGAAGCTCGCAGGACTTGGCTTTGGAGGGGGGTCCTGAACATCGCAGACCGCACCGTGTATACCGGTCTGAATATGGCTGTTGTGAAGGGTTTGCAGGCGTGGCGTTGTGAGACGGGGAGCTTGCTGCATACATGTATCGCACTATCTTGCTTCTGGAAAACGGGGAGAAATTCTATGCTATATAAATCAGTCTTTAAGTCGCTCATTGGAAAAGCATGCAGACACGTACCATTGAATTAGCTGGGTGATGGACGAGGTTGCGTTGGAAGGGTTGGACGCCGGCACTGGTTGCATTTTTCTTCTACTGCGACCCCAGATCACGCCAACTACGCCACAGTGTGGCGGTGCAACCAAAATCCCTCATCCACCAATCAGATTTGATCATCCCAATACATAGATAAGAGGACAACTCGAATTCGCGCAAAAGATGCGGTGAAGTGATTTGATTATCGCTCATGTTGGATTTGAGACTCTCTCCTTGCGAGGTAGGTTCGGATCATCCGAGAAATGGCATGTGAAACCATGGTTTTGGACTCCTTTTCGAGCAGTATCGAGCCAGGTATCGAGCCATAAAAGGAGGAAAGGACATCGTTGCGATAAGATGAATGTCAACTCTTGCATGTCAGTATTCTGCTGTGTGATCTTAGAATCATGCCGCACTCAGAGCACCCCAACCGGCTGACGCCGGAGAAAGAATCGAGGTACGGCAACCTACGTTAGCAACAGCCCGGCGTATTGACGTGATTCAAGGACTTCAAAGCCGCCCGAACAATCAGATGCAATCTTAAGATACACCCAAACCTCCCCTGGCGTGAACGAGCGATTGGCCATGGGTATCGCGCCTCGAAGTGAAGAGGAATCAAGACAGGCGATGAGCGAGAAGCTCAAAAAATTAGGCTTTTGACAAATATGCGGGGCGAGCGACCGCAATCCATATCGGATCTTTGTATGTTGCCGTGGAGTGCAATTTGGTACGCGTTGGGGCTTAGAGGCTTCTATCGCTTTACGAAATGGAACAACCTTCGAAGGACCGACGTTGGTGGAGTAGATTTGCTGCTACTTAGATATTTTGTGCAAGAAACGTTGCTATTATATGGGCGCTAGTTCGTGTTCGTTTCCTATAATTATTGATCAGTCTGTCATCAATAGAACGAATTTGATGGAAAATCTCGAGGCTTTCGTGCTATTGAGTCACTGCGTAAAACCGTGAGCATCAATTTGGAAAACATTGTCTTCTCAATCCATTAGTTTTTCTTGCTACCTCGACCTCATTATTATTCGTCCCCGACTCAACGAGTCTCATATCCCGGATCCGACCAAGCCAACCCAATAACCGACTCCGCCATATGCTGAGAAGGAAGAGAAACGGGGTATTATTAGTGTTGAAAACGGAGAAGCGCAAATCCTTCTATTTGATGCAAGTCGCTCCAGAGCGCAACTCAGAACCGCCCCTGGGTCCCATTTCCCCAAACAAGAGTTTTCAAATACTGAAGCCGCGAGAAGCGGTGTTATAGAAGAGTCGTAATCGTCGCGCCGTGATCTTTAGTGGTCGTATTCGTCGTCTTTGAAGGGCGTTGCGGTACTACGGCGTCAGACGTGAGTTCTTTGAATGACGTACACGCCGACCTCGAGACCTCGTGTTGGGCCCGAATCAATATATGGCTTCCTCGCGACACCTTCGAGAATCTCTTGGATGATGTTGGTAGGCGTGACGTCCGAGTCATTCGGGAGTTTCTGGGCCATGCGGAAGTATTTGGTCACGGCAGATCTGACCCGTGGCTTCTCTTGCTTGATCCACCAATCCGATGCCCACACTTCTCGATCCAACGAGACTTCTTCCTTCGAGGAGTACACTATAGAGTATTTTGAGGGCGTATTGCGAAATCTTTCTGGAAGAACGCTGCTATTGCTCAGCTGTTCACAGAATTTTTCTATTGCCAGAGTAAGCACCCCGAACTCAATTAGACGCTCGACTGAAGCCATGTGTCCCAGGGTTGTGCCAAGATCAGCCGAGAGATTGTGTACTACCGCCATCGAGCGCAGTAAGGGATCGATGATTGGACCGAGATATTGATTCATGAAGTTTCGCGCCCCCGTTCTTGTTGGGTAGATAAAGAGCAGACTGCCGTTGTTGGGTGATAATTCGACCAATCGATCCATCAAAAGAGAGCGGCCTTTCAAGCTGAACATCTCCGCAAACTCATGTACATTCGTTGGAGGTATGTAGCGTTCAACAATGGAAACATTTACGGTTGAAGGAGCAACGACGGGTCGAGGAGAAGAAGGAAGGAGCTTCGAATCGCCCTGATAGTCCGAAACAGCGACAGCACTGTCGAAGACTTTACCTGTGAAATAGTCCTCTCCGCCGACTGCCGGTCCTGGTGTGGTTGGAGGAGAGGTGGGGAGATCCGCCAAGTTGAAGCGGCCTGGAACGGCGTGAAAGACATTGATCCAAGAGGTTGGCGTGTGTGGCGATTGGTTGTGGATAGCATCGATGATTATAGGGAACGCGTGGCCTGCGCGAGACGGACAGGGCAAAGCATGGGAGAGTACCTTCACCGACTCAACATTGAGTGAGTCTAGATCACCTACTGTACATGAGTGTTAGTGGGGTCGTGGCGGGTTCGAGCTTCATGACGCTTGGGAAAGCTGAATAGGTGCTTTGAGCTGCAAAGAAAAATCACTACGTACCAATGATTTCCTTCGCCTCATCGATCCATGATTTTGGGCTGGTCAATCCCAGACCCGAGATTTGCGAGATGGGAAGTTCTGATACCAAGAGAGGGTTGATAATGTCGGCACCTGGTGTTGCTTGTTGTACCTCAGGACCGGAACTTGCGGGAGATCCCATAGCAGCCGTCCTCACATTCACCAAAGAGCCCCAGTTGATGGTGCCAGACTCCGCGGGAGGGGTGACTACAGGGATGAAATGGCGAATCTCGCCTTTTTCGACTTTGCAATTTCTGGGATGGGAAGTTGATGGATCGTCGACCCCGCCGAAAGGGTGAGGCCGACTTAAAGGTGGACTAAGTGCATGAAGGGGGTCTTCTGGCTTTGACAAAGGACCCGCCCCGAGAGCTGTGAATCGGTCGTTAGGGTTGGGAAACATGCGATCAGGATGTGGAGCGCCAATTCCTAGGAAGTCGAAGGACGGGAGGCGCAGATTTCCAGCTTTGAGTATTGGCGGTGTAGGCAGCGAGGCATCTGGAGGAAGATCGCCAGCAAAGCCAACAGCAGCTAGATCGGGTTGAGTCTCTTGCAGCGGAGTTGGTATTGAGTTAGAAGGAAACGTTGGGAGTGGAAAAGGATCTGGGAGAGCAGGCTGGCAGAATGGATCGTACAAGGTGGACAGTGCAGGCGCACGCCCACGATCATCAACCGCATGCTCGGGGCAACCTTCGCCAGACCCCTCGGCCGCGGGAGATGGGTATCCAAAGTTTGAGGCATCCACTAAAGGCTGCTGGCCACTCAATGCGGAAGAACTTGGTAGTATATCTGCGTCCAGCATCTCGATACACGGACCGGGCAGCTGCTGAGCCATCTCCTACAAAGGTGGTCACACCGGTCAGCTAATCAACGCAGACGCAATTCAGCGAGCGAGCGAGTGAGTGAGCGAGTGTTGGCGGCCCTGATCAGATGCGATGTGGCTACCGGCGGGAGAGAGGGCAGAAGGGGCTTCCCAAGTTTCCGCGGTCATGCGGTGCTGGGTGTGGATGTCTGTGAGAGGGTGGGCGGTGGAAGCCAAGCCTGGAGGATAGCGGATGGGCGGAGAGCAGAAAGCTTGAGGAGAGCAGCCAGCAAAGCGCTGATCATTCCACAGCGGAAATAGTGGTGGTGATGAGCAAGGGAGCGGCTCGCACCAGCAAAGTGGGCGTGAAGGAGCTGGCAGCAATAGTGCGGAGCGGGATTATGGGATTATTGCGAGAATGTTCCTTCCACTGCAGAACAGGAGTCAGTATGTAGCAGAGAGGGTCAGTCGAGGTGCATGCAGGGCCAATAACGGGGAGGAGTCGGTGGGAGTGGGAGGGTGCACGATGGGTGCGGTGGGTTGATGGGCCAGAGTCTAGACCGCCAGCGACTTGCGTGGAGCGTGTGGCTCAGCAGCAAACGGCGGCCGGTATTGGCGAGCTAGCCGGAACACCCATGCATGGGGTCGCCCTTGGCATTGCGTCCTGGAGACGCGGTGAATGCTGGAACCCACAGTCCGCAGCTAGTGCAGCCCGATGGAGGTGAAGGACAACTAGCCCACGGCCGTTGAGCCTGCTCGCAGCCACTATCGAACCACTTCCTGCTGCTATCACCAGTCCGTTGCCTGCTGCTCGACTGCGAGAGAGCATCTCGCTTTGCCTCTTGCACGTCCCAATGCGCCGGGGCGGGCATGGCTGCGGCCAACGAACACGTCCAGGGTGCACTTCCATCGATGTTTGGAGCGGATGCTATGGCCGCAGTGGTAAGTGTCAGTCGTTGGCGTTTGGCGAATGAGCATTCTTGAGCAATGTGCCGCCTGTAGGAAGCCAGAAGATGCCCTGCGCCCTCGGTCATGGCCAAGGTGAAACAGTTCGCGCAGCTGCACAAAACCGAAATGGGCGGCTTCATGAAAGTGCTCTCGAATGCCGCATCTGAGCCTGCAGGGAAGCCATTAATATCACGCCAAAGCCACCACTCTTACTTTCGGAAGTCTTGACTCCTCGCAAAAGGCTCCCATGCTTCGCGGTGTAACGACTATCACCACCAACCAGACCGAAGTCTTCCGGCGCTGTCGAGCACCCATTCTCCGCTCCGTCTTGTTATCATCAACTCATCTTCACCGTTCAATTCAAACCGAGACAGCCGTTGACATGGGCACTGCTTGCTCATTCATCCCAGCCTAGTGTCCCCAAAGTACGGTTGCGCATCCCGACCAACGGAATGCTCCCTTGAAAAAAAAATCCCATCAGTAACCTGGCCACGATGGTCTCGACTCGGAAAATAAGGGAACGTACTGTGCTAGCGCTCACATTGGCTGAAAGTGAGGCTGCCTTGACAGGGACATTACGATGAAAGACCCGCATTCAAAGGCGGCTTTTTTCATGAACCTCTCCACCTCCGACCGATAGATGCCCTTCAGAATCTGACTGACAACGTAAACACTCCCGAACAGCAGGTGTACACAATGCAGCTGGCTGGCAATGAAGTCTGTGGGCGAAAAGATGAAAGAGAATTGCAGAGAAAAGAAGGCATCCGTGGCATCTTCCAGCTCCCGAAGGAGAAAACTCTTGATTTTCTCCCCAGTTCTTGGGTCCTAACGGCTGCCGTGCTTGCCGGAGAGGGGCCTAAGCTTATTGCAGCTAATGGCGGCTAAGTAAACCGAGCGCGAATGCTTTGTGGCACGTACGGTGATAGAGTAATTTGCGTTTGACAAAGATGGAGCGGAGAAACATGCTGTCTCCAGATCTATAAAAAATAGGATGCACGGAATCATTCGGGCCGATCCGACTCACTCTGGGTGGTGTCTGGAAACCGGGCTAGTCGCCGTATCTGGGGGGCAGTACCTGCCGTGTTGGTTTCTCCTGCGTCATCGGTGATAGGGGAGCTCTCAACACCATGCTTCTATCACCAACTTTGCATTCCCGCCCGTTACATGGTTGAATGCTCATACACAGTTCATTTGGTGCAACCGATTGACTCCAAAGGCTAGAAGACCAGGAACTCGTAGGCTTGTTTTGTATCGATTTGGCTACCTACGATGGACCATGATCCGACCCATTCGTCTTGCCCTCTCAATCTCCGAGATGTATACAATAACTCTATGGGCCTTCGGTGTAGAGAACTGACCAGGTTATGCGGCATCAGGCATTGGCTGTGTTTCAGCCTCTTCTGGTACAATTCCAACATCTTTCACCGTTTGAAACTGTTCTGAAGATTCCTTCTTAAGCGGATCGAAACTCTGCCTATTCACGTTCTTGACTTCCATTCCGTTTATCTCCTTTGAAAGAAGCACGAGGGCTTATAAATATCAATACTCACTTGCCGCCAGGGAGATGTCACGGTTTCGCACCTTCCTAGTCATCATTTCGACTTTAACTGCTTTATGTATGTCAATCCACAACTTCTTGCTCTTGCATCAACACACCATTCTTCCAGCAGCATTGTTCCAGTATCAGTTCATCATATTTCCAACTGCCCCAATGTGCGTCACATACTGGTGGACCTGCGAAATTTGTCAAGCTCAAAATTCGGATTTCCAGTGCCAGATTGAGCCTTCGTGTGATGAGACGTTGTCGACACACTGCATAGCGGCCAGCTATATTGGAACAGACAAATGTAATCGGTGCCATGAGGTTTCCTATACCCTCCCACAGCATTTGAAGACCTCTGGCTTTTCGATATTCTGGGTACCTGCAGCCGACGATCCTCGACATCCCCGCTTCACTGGTCGGAGTATCAATTTCAGTGGCTTTCAGAGGGAGGAGCTACGACGTCGAATAGATGAGCGACAATTGCATGTATGCCACAAGCAGGCGAACAAAGCCCAGGTACAAGTGTATACAGCCTCTAATCACCCGCCTGCAAAGTCCGGCTTGGGGCTATTGCCCGTGATCAGTTCGATGACATCGCAGTCGATCCTACAAGTCCAGGCATTCTCTATCCCATCAACAACCCCAATTTCAATATTGTATTAACATGGATTAGACTGCCTACGATAATCGCCGTTCCAGTAAAGTTCCCGAGAGCTTCGAGGCGGCATGCTCACAACGCTATATGATCGACAAGAAGGTCTCTACCACTGATAATCAAAAACCTGCTCCGCCACCGCCATGCGGCATACTCGGAGATTCTAGAGAAGACCTTGCTTCGGAGTGGAAACCGGGAATGGCGATGGATGACGGAACGGCTGATTCCAATACTAAGTCAGAGCTTGCAAAAAAGGGTCCTTGAAGTTGAAAAGGAAGTCACTGAATATCTGGTCAAACGGTTGTGTTGATGCTCTGGGAAGGCGAAAAACCACATAGATTCTGTTAATGAAAGGGATATCCACTTAGAAGAACTTGCATAGTTATTTTGCATCTTGGCACGTAATCATATCATATCAATACAACACCAACATACACAATCGATTTGCTATCTATACAGTGTCCAATCAATACTCATCCCCCTCCCTTCCTCAGCTTCTCCCAAGCAATCCCTCCAACCTCCCTCTCATGCTCCCTCGCAAGCACCTCCACCCTATTCTCCTCAAACCAAAACGCCCACGTACTCCTCGAATTGATCTCCACATTATCCCTACTTGACACCAGCCCAACATGCTGCACCACTTGCGGCGCAATCGCAAACCTGTCCAACCCCTCTCTATCCGCATACTCCTCGATCATCGAGTCCGTCTGCCCATGTACCCTTTCCCTAAAAAATTCGAGCAGAGATGGGACTTGTGTGCGCGGAAACACGAGACCTTGTGTACAGCAGCCGTATTTGTTCATTTTTATGAGGCCGTGGAGGGGGTGCAGGGAGTAGGGGCCTATCATGTAGAGGAGGGCTAGGAAGGCGGGCATGGAGACTAGGGAGAGGATGACGAGGGTGAGGTTATCTAGATGGGGTTTTGACCAGGGGATACGCCAGCGGAGGAGGAGAAGGATGCTGAGGGTTGAGAGAGAGGCTAGGACGAAGGCGAGTGACATGTTGGCGTACCAGAAATCGGTGTCTTGCCACATGAGGCTGGTTTCGGTGTAGAAGAGGCGGAGATAGAGCCATGGACGCTTGATGTGTGCGTCTGGGAGGATGGAGCGGGGAGGAGGGGAGAGAATGCTGGTGGTTTTGTTGCTGGTGAGTTGAGCGAGCTGGGGGAGAGTGGTTAGGAGGCGGGTTAGCCAGCCGTCGGCGAATATGATGTCGTCTTCGAAGATGGCTATGTATGGCGCGGTGGTGTTCATGCATTTCTTTAGGGTGTAGGTGTAATCACTGTTTATCACAATATCAGTTTCCGCTTCATGTATAAATACGCGTAGTGCAATTCAGTATGCAAGGGAGGAAGAAATGGACAGATGAAAGCACCAAAATATTGAAAGATGAAAAGCAACATACAAAACGCCCTTAACATAAAAATTCCTCTCCTTCTCCGCTTTCCTAATCCTCTCCATCTCTTCCTCAGAAATCTCATAACTCCCCCACTCATCCAAACTCCCATTCATCCATATACTCCCCCAACTCGGATGCCTCGCGGGCTCCGTATCCGCAAACAGCACGTATACATATAATGCCTCCCTCTCTTCTCGGCTCAACCCCGCAAGCATACTCCCAATCGCCTCTCCAAAATAATCCCGGTTTTCCCGCTTCACCGTCACGAACCCCGCGCATACTATAGGTTCTGAACTCGCTTTTGTACCTGCTCCCCGTGAATATGTCGCGTTGAGTAGAAAGGACCCGGCTTCTCCTCGCCGAAGCGCAGAGTATCCCAAGTCGTACACATTCTCGCTGCGGAAGAATGCAGAATGCGGATCCCGCCAGAACCTCCCTCTACAATATAGAAACGCGAGTGCCCAGAGAAGGAGGGAGAGGAGGAAGGCGCGCAGAGCGGGACCTAGGGGACCAGAGGCTGTTTGGCGGACCAGAAGCCGTGGGAGATGTCTGAGTTGTCTAATCCATGAAGGAATTAGCATTTTAGGGTGGGACGAAGGGTGGATGTGGTGTCGACATGTCCGTTCGTGGGTGTTGGGATGAAATCGATGGGGAGGTGAATACAATGTGGCTTGCCGCCTAGGAGTAGGGCCGAAAGACCCTTCTGAGGATCTCACCAACACCGAACTGCCATTTAGAAACTTCCTGCCTTATTATACAAAGGTGGAATAAATGATCTAGAATTTACGTTGGGATGGCATTGAATTCAATTCTTCATGAAAAGTACTCAGTTTAGCTATCCCTGTATCAGAGTTCAAGCCCGCGAGTTGCATGAAATATGTCTTTTGGCTCTGAAGGCGATGAGATGCCCGAATGGGGATATCTATTCGGCTATCTAACATGTACACTGTATTTCCTGATCGTAACATACTCAGTCATCTCCTCCTCCCCCAATCGGTCCGCTGGCCTGCTTGGCAGCCTTCGCAGCAACGATATCATCAACCCTAAGCAGAAGGCAAGCACTCTCCACAGCTGTCTTCACACTTTGCTCCTTAACAGCGAGCGGCTCCCAGACACCATACTCCTTCATATCAACAACCTTGCCCAAGTCGCCGTCAATTCCCCAAGAGCTGGCTTTGCCATCTGCATCAGCGTGCTTGGCCCGTAGCTGCGTAAGTACTCTAATAGGGCTATTGCCAGAGTTTTGAATCAATGTGCGCGGAATGACTTCCATGGCTTCTGCAACGGCGCGGTATGGCCACTGAGCAACACCTTCAACACTCTTCGCGCGCCGCTCGAGACCAACCGCAACGGCCATCTCAGTCGCACCTCCTCCAGGACACAGCCGAGGATTCCAGATGACGTTCCTAGCAACACCCATTGCATCGTGAAGATTTCGTTCGACCTCATTCAATATGTCCTTCGAAGGTCCACGGAGGAGAATCGTGCATGCTTTGGGATCCTTGCATTTGGTTAGGAAAGTGAAGTACTCGTCGCCAATCTTGGAAATTTCAAAGAGCCCGCATTGAGTTCCGATGTCGGCTGCTGTAGCAGAGAAGACGGAGTTCACAATTGTTGCGCCTGTTGCACGGGCGACACGGTTGTTGTCTGTTTTGCGGACTCTTCGAAGGGCGGTTATGTTTGACTTGACAAGGTAGTGCTGGGCGAGATCTACGGGATAGTATTAGCGGATGTATCATAGAATAGTTATGTAGAGACAATAATCCGAGGGAACACATACCGCTAACGCCCTTCTCAGTGATGACCAGGTCAGGCTTCAGAGCAATGATGGAATCGCACATAGCCTTGATTTGCTCCTCCTCGATCTGTAATATCCGTTGCCAGTCCTCCTCTTTACTGATTTCAATATTTGTCTGACTTTCGCCCTTCTTATACTCTAGCGGGCAGTCCAGTAGCATGACTTTGGGATTCTCTATCCTTCGCCTCATCTTTGGGTGGGTGATGTCCTTGTTCAACATAACACCATCAAGTACTTGGCTATCTTCAATTTCTCCGCCAGGAATCTTCTCCACACGTGCATATCGCTTGATGTCAACCTCCTTCTTTCCTCCTCCAATGTCAAGAGAAACTGTCCGTACGGCTTTGAGAGCAAGATTGCACATCAACTCCGACCACCTAGAGACGAATTTGGTGCCAATAGAAGCGCTAATGAGTTGATACATGGCCTTATCATCATTGATATCTACGGGCTGGGAAACTTCTTCGATGATTGTAAGGGCGTCGGTGAGAGCTCGCTTGAAGGCTTGGATTATGACGACAGGGTGGATGTTCCGTTCGAGTTGGGGAAGGGCTTGTGCAAGGATCTCGCCAGCTTTTCGTGCAGTTAGAAAGACTGTCAAGGGCTAAAGACGCAGGAAAGAGCAAAGAATACCTAATATTATCACCGTTGTTGTGCCGTCGCCAACCTCTTCATCTTGTGTCCGACTCAATTCAATCATGCTTTTCGCGGCTGGATGCGCAACCTCAATCTCTCGCAATATGGCATGGCCATCATTTGTAAGTACGATTCCGCCCATAGGGTCGAGCAACATTTTCAGCATTGCCTTGGGACCTAGACATGACCGAATGATATCTGCTACTCTACATACTTATAAGCATTCAGGTCACGACATTGACCGAGCGATGTTCATACGTTTTGGCTGCTGTTATGTTCGACAGCTGGGCTTTTCGACCAAATTGTCGCTCCCCACCCGTGTCTGCATGCAAGGTTAGCTACCTGATTTCAATTTGAAAAGCTCGAGAAAAGCATACTCATCACCACTACTGGAGCCTGCATGATGAGCGGAGTAGATAGATGCGACTCGGAATATTTTCTTTTGATGGGTTTGCGAAAAGATGCGCGAGATTGTGGGCGTATTGAATTGTACAGCGCTGCTCCACCAATATTTCTGAGCGCGTCGTCGCGATAGTTTTGAGGCTTACGTAACTGAGCCTTCGGTAGAATGGTGCCGCCGAATGGCCGAGACTAAAATGCTCGGCAGCTGGTTGCAGGCATTTCGTTTTCGATCTGGCGCAACCACTAGTCTTCTTGTAGCAGTGCGCTAGCCTTGCCATCGGGATCTACAGTATTTATCCATGATTCTGCCACTTCACTTCACCGCCCTCCAGCCTATCCCGTGATGTCGGAGCTGCCGCTTACAAGACGCAAGCCTCTCGCACCTCCGGACCATCTCTCCTTCAATACACTTCCCACCCTCCATTGCGCCTCGCCCTCAGCTGATCTCTCCCCCTGAGTTTTTCTTTACTTCAGTTCACTTCCTTCCTCTCTTCGGCCTATCTTTTATTAATCATCTCCACCTTTCCTTCACCTTCGCCTCATTCCTCCCATCACCTTCACCTACCTTACCGTCGCCCTAGTCTACAACAGCATCACTAGCAGTCGCAAGTTCTGCCCGCTCAATTGCCAAGCAGGCTTTCGTATCACACATTTCATCTTCTGTTTCTTGACATACTAAACAAGCAGTGATTATGGGTCTCAACTACTACGCCTCGTCGCCAACCGTTGTGCTCCCTCCGCAGCAACCATCCCACTATTTCGCCGAGTACAATGCCGCTACCCACCAGTCTTTGCCCTCATCTGCTATGAATAGCTTCCGGCCCAAGTATCCTACCCCGCCATCACTCAATTACCTTGCCGCTAGTTCCAACGCCACAGCAGGGCGGAAACGGTCCATCACCGACGTCGATGATCCCGAAGAAAATTCACCAAATGGATCGGTCGTTACTCAGGTACCTCCTAAGCCAAAACCCGAGCCTGTCTACGGCCCTGGTATGACTCTCATCTATCCTGATGAACCAGGCTTCAGCATCTGTGCCGAATCGCAAACAGGCACTTGGTGCGAAGAAAAGCAAGATAAAGTCGAGAAAGAGGAACCTATTACACGACCCATCGCGGTGTCGCGCAAATCGCAACGAATGAACTCTGCAACCGAAGTTGTTATCCCGTCACTAAACCAACAATATCCTGTTGAAAGTGTCATCGACGAGAACGGGCACACCATTGAGGAGCTCATCAAAGCACTTGGTATCGGCTGGAAGAACATCATGACCAACCCAACCCTACGCGACGCGGCACGCGCATACTCACGTGTCATTGAGAATCACTTTGATCTTACTGAGCCTGTCATCATGCTCGAGAGCGAGGCTCTATCTGCGTATCTTGTGCGCGCGAAACAATGCGGTGTGCAAGGATATTGGCTCTTCGCCGATAGTCTTCAATGGTGCCAGCTTGTTGGCTGGTCCCTCCAGAGGACTGTACAAAATCTGATGTCCGGCCCTGTTCCCCGTGTTGAAGGCGAACGAATAACCTCTCGCTCCCGCACTCCGTCAGAAACCGCCTCAACTCCTCCAGCTCAAGATACAGAGATGTCTATGCCTTTCGCAATGACCGATATCGATGACATGCAATTGTAGTAGCGCCTCTCGCTCTTCTCTCTCCTACGAACGACTTCCTCAGTTCATATGAACAAACTCAACCATTTCTCCAAACACCTCGAGTAACACCATCTGGACTCCGAATATTCGCCAAATCTCGGTTTTGTCTTGCTTTTGATCTGCAATTTACTTCATTTTCGGCCTTCTGGGTTCTCTTCTTCGGTTATCGGCGTTCGATGATGGACACTTTCTGACCTTGGTAAAGGCGAACATTTATAAGTGACATGTATTTTAGATTTGCACTTTCGTGCCGCGACTGCTTGATCGTCCCCAATGATCGCTTCGCTCGGATCCACCACACTACTAAAAGAAAAAAGTAAGCAAATGAATCAAATGAAGAAAATATGATTATTAAATACGCTGTCATGATCTCGTGATATATTGCCATAATGTGCATTGGTCCATGCTACTTATCTCGTGTGCTATTGAAATCAAACCTATCACTCTTTTATCATTTTGCATTCCCAAGATATGATGGATCGAATCGCCCAAGGACCCTTCATAAGTTGAAGGAGTGCGAGACGTTCTCTTATTGATTCTTGGCGGGATTTGGATTCCCTCTTTTCTTCTCGCTCTTACAGTCGTCCAAAGTAATATACATAGTGTTTGTCCGATGACTCGTCTCTGCGCGACGTGGTCGCGTTCAGAGATTTCCCGATTTAGGATAGAATGGTCGCGCGAAGGCTGCTGCGATCGTGGAGAACCAACGAATTCAACAACACATCACCAGGGCTCAAGAGCAAAATAATGACATGACTTGCGAGCACTCCAGATACCCCACTCGAAGCATTTTCTGGCGACTGATGGCCGACGGACGTTATCAAGACCAGCGTTGTTGCTGCCGTTCTGAGTGTTTAAACTAGCATATGCATGCAATATTAGAGCTCTGCACTGTTCATATTGTTGTCGTCTCGTATTCTCTTGTCCTCTGGCTGATCGAATTGGTGGCATCTTCCCTCTGCTCATTCCCAGGCGCTGAGGCGTTCTTGGAATGTGACTACCCATGACGACGCAACATGAGTCCCTGTAAGGCAAGCTTAGCATCAAGCTTTCCAGCAACGAGGAATACCTGAACGAGCCTCAAACCCCTTGTTAGATCATGAAGGATCCCAAGGACGCGGCATGAGACTCCACATGCTGGTCATGGTCAGCTTTCCAATCGCAACACATGCCCAACTAACTTATCCCTGAACCCAAAAGCCACCCTAGATACCAGGAACCAGGAACCAGGAGGACTCGAAAGACAACTCTCGAGCGAGAAAAGGGACTTCAGCTGCTAGGAAATGAGCATCTGGAGAGAAATCGAAAGCAAATGTCAAAAAGGATGTGTGTGGTGCGTGGAGATGTTATTTACACAGCCATCCGCATCCCCTTCCGCAAAGAGCAACATGAAGATGGAGATTCGCCCCGCACACACCGCAAACATAACGGCTTTTCCGACAGCGCAAGCCAGCGACGCTCAAGCTATGCAATGAACAAGCACGAGCATGTCAGCGAAAGTCCTGTGTCTTCTCACAGCCCTACGTGACAGGCGCTATACCAAAAGTAGAGTAAGCTTGAATGCTGGCGTAAAGTTTACATGACCGCAGCGCTAGACCCAATGGAGTAACGGGAGCGTGATTGGTTGAGAGATCTCTGCCGTAAGCTGCATGGCACATAACTGATATGGGGCTGAGGCTTCAATAACAAGCTTCTTGCGGAAAACTCACCGGAGGAAAAGTAAATCTCTGAGGTGGGATGATCGTTTTGGAATATGCATGGCTTAACCACCCTAATGGTGCAGCGCGGTCTTCTTTGGGGATGCTGTGCGATGGTAGGTGCAGATAACTATATAGCTGGAGGTCCACCTTGGGGATTTCAACTATCGGCAGCAAGAGTATACGAAATCGTTCATCAGTCTTACATTTCAGTTGGCTTATTTTCCTATCCTTAATACCTTCCATTGATTTCATATTCACGTTTCATACCCAACATGCACATATCCGCCTTTACCACCACCCTCCTATCCCGCGGCATCTTCTCCCACAACAGCAATGGCTCGAAAAGCAACCACACATGCCCCGTCACTCAAGACCCGACTACCGTCCACGAACCGCTCGTCGGTAGCATGAGCTTCCACACCTTCGCCATGATCCTGGTCGGAGCCTGCGCTATAGCGAGTCTCCTGGTCTCGTTCTTCCTCCTTATGAAACACGCAACCCACTACACTTCGCCAATTCAGCAGCGGCAGATCATTCGAATCGTCTGTCTGATTCCCTGGATAGCCATTGTTAGCTTCCTGTGCGTGTGGCTTGAAAGTGCGGCATTATATCTCGTGCCAGCGCAGGACTTCGGCTGCGCTCTAGCGCTATCTGCGTTCCTGCTGCTGTTGTGCGATTACATTCTCCTGAATCCAGATGGCTTTGATGAGTTGTTTGGCCAGGGCGCATTGGCGAGAGGCCAGTTCGCAACGACGAGTCCGAAGGATCTGAAGAGAGTGTGGTATCTTGTTCTTCAGTTCCTCCCCGTTTCCATCATCCTTTGGATAGCGACGGTTGCTTCGCTGGCTGCTGGGACGTACTGCGCGACATCCAATAAGCTTTATTTTACACATATCTGGGTGAGTAATCCTGAGGTCAGGTTGTTTGAGATAGAAATATACTTACGCTGCGCACAGATCCAAATCATCAAGCTTATAAGCACTTCCTTAGCCGTCGTATCCATCCTGCGCTTCTATAAGGCCAAGAAATCAATGTTGGCTCCCCACAAAGTGATCCTGAAGCTCGTCGCTTTCAAAGGTGTCATCTTCATAAACATCATCCAAACCGTAAGCAGCACCACCGTTCTCTCAACTTCGCACCCTTAAATAAAAACTGACATTCGAACCAGACGGTCATCAACCTCCTCATCTCCGGCCACATCATCAAACCAAACAAATACATGAGCCTAAAAGACGTCAACATCCTCCCCATGCTCATCCTCGGCTGCGAAATGCCGATTTTCGCTCTCTTCCTGCTTTACGCTTATAGAGTCACTCCGTACAAAGGAGGCATGAAGGGCGGTTCGTATGGAGGACCTGCCGGCATCAAGGCCATTCTGCAGGCTCTCAATATGACGGATATCCTGTCTGCCTTCGTGAGGGGGCCAATGAGGCTTGTGCGCGGACAAGCGCAGGCTAAGTTTGGAAGTCCCGATGATCATGTTCAGTTAATGACTCCGCCGCCTTATAATCCAAATGCGCCGGCAGGATATAAGGCCGCGGGGTACACGGGTCTTCATAATAACGGATATGAGGGGGCTTGAATGGGTGACCGATTTGGTAAATAAGACACGATTGCCGATAGTTTAGAATTGGGTACGTCTGTGTTCTTTGCGGATACTGTCGCAATGACAAAAGATGGGGAGATTTACTAATTGCGTCGGCGTTTCGGGATGTCAGGATACTGGGTTTTGGGCGAAACGGCATTGTATGATGGATATGTGGCTTTTGTTCGATACCTTTTAAACCCTGAGAATTACGCAGGAGTTATTAGTAGGCATAGCATTGTATTAAGTTACTTTTTTCACTCATGGTATAGAGGGAAAGGAAAATGATGGCGGGCGGAGAAATAAGTGAAAAAGTTGATCGCAGCCGCGGTCGTAGAGAACAGAGCAAAAGTCTTTCCACGCACTCGGAACTGTCGTAAAAAGTCTGGGTCCCCAAAGCTAAGATCGTGACTTTGGCCAGACGTGCGCAGTTTGCCACTATCGCGCCGGGGCGTCCCTTTCAAAGCCTGATTGTAAAGGGCAGGGATAACGCAGACGTGACGGAAGTCTGAAAAAGGCAGTTATTGAACCCGAGCCTGCGACAAGTATGGAAAACGAGCCTCCACTTTTGAAGCCCACGAGACGAACCTACGTTTCCTTTGCCGCACTTTGCGCTGTCGCCTCGGCAGAGTCACTGGATGCAACATCCATTTCTGTCGCTCCCAGTAAGGCTCCTTCTCGTCTCTTGCGAACCGATCTACTCCTTATTTTGCATGAAAAGATCTTGACACTCAGCTTGAGAACGAGTTTCCTCCTCGCACCGGTTGTGATTACCCATGTACGCCTCACTTTCACGTAACTTTGGCCGAATACCAGTTCTCATGACCACAACGACGCTCGTCGTCACCGGATCCATCATTTCTGGAACAACAAAAGGAGGTCGCATCATTCTGGCAATAGACCCCGTGGCTTTGAGCGGGATTTTTCTGGTAGATTTGATTCTGTTGAGACGAAGACTAGCGTATTCTGAAGGGCTCGATGCATTCTGGACATTGGGAAGTATGACCGGCCTTATTATTGGGGCATATCTTGGCAGAAGCGTCATGAGTATGTGGGATAACCAAAACTGGTAGATTGCCCGATCGTCGAGAGGTACAATACATTGAATTGACATAGTCCTTGGGTCCAGGGATGATTGGGACTCAGCCCGGGGC
This sequence comes from Hysterium pulicare CBS 123377, assembly GCA_000467715.1. Lineage (NCBI taxonomy): Eukaryota > Fungi > Ascomycota > Dothideomycetes > Hysteriales > Hysteriaceae > Hysterium > Hysterium pulicare. The sequence goes on from AJFK01001056.1 coordinate 137,430, forward strand.
TTGGAACTCACCACTGGATCTAAAGCACACTCTGACAGAATTACGCTCCTGAGGCCTGGAGTTGAATGGATGGAGGATTCTCTGGGAGCTAGCCGAGTGGGACAAGATGCCTCATTCTCATTTTCGCACACAGAGATCGCTACGAATAACCCACTTTTCGCCCTCTAGGACTTCTCGCCCTTCATGAAGCATACAGTCTGCTCCATGTTTGTGCAGAAGAGCCATTCCGGTTTCGAGGCCGACTACGAAAGGCTCTGCAGGGGCCTGGTTCTTGCCCTTAGATTTCTTGGCTGGCTCGGGATCGGGGTAGAAACCCGTCTCGCCCCCTACGCAGCCAGTTGCAGAAGAGGTGAGATAGAGTAGAAGAGTCCACGTGGTTCTTGCAGGAATCGATGGTGTGCCAGGGATGGTGACATTGTTTGAGTCATCGTCTGTGACGGGTTAGACTGCGGTGCATGCTGTTGAAGTTTTCGCAAAAACAGTTGAAGTTCTGATGTAACATTTACTTGTTGAAGCATAAGGAATGGCCAAGCGTGAGGATCGGGACGCACTCACAATGCTGGTCGAAGAATTGCCCCTTTTTATACCGATATATTCTGATATTTGGATTCAATCCAACCTTGGATAGATCAGCCTAAGCATGATTCAATAGGGTCCGAGAAAGCATCAATACCACTTGCCCACCCCATAGTTGTTGCGCTTTTAAGCCCACTCCATCGTCATCATGAAGGCCTGTGACTAAATTCTTGAGAGCAGTACCGCTCCAAAGTCGTTCGGCGAAGGTGGAGTCATCTATCGAATAGCGGTCATTAACACGCACAGCCTCCCCCCTTTTTGGTTTTCCCGGTGTTGTTTGCATGGGCAAAGTGGACAGAAATGAAACATATTTTTTGCATAAAGTCGAAGTCCAAAAGTTGGATATGGTCACGATCTGGCCGGGAAGGACCTCGTGCAATGATAGATCCGCCTCTGGAATTAGAGGCTGGAAATCTGGCCAGTTCGGCGGCTTCGTGTCTTGTGGAGTGGGAGCTTCTTTACGCTTGTTCTTTCCGGGCATTCTGGTGTTGTATGAATTATATCACCTTTAGGTATGAGTTTCTAGTGGGACCAAGTTCCAACAACGACGAAGCGGGCGATTGGCTCAAAGCTATGGTACTGCGTCACAAGCTCTCAGACTTCTTTCAGGATAAGGAAGATGTCCTGTGGTTGAATTAACTCTCGAATGTGTGCATAAAAGACGAGGTTTCGCTACCCGGAAACCTGTGAACTGGTTGACACACTCGAGAGCTCGATAGCACAGTATGTCGCTGTTTCTGCACCGCAATGAAGAGGGACTTCTCGGGTGGCCGGAAAGCGCTGTGGTGGGCCGGCAGGTGAACGACGAGCTGTTCGGCTTCGAAGAGCAAAGCTTTGGGAGTGGGCCTGAGGCGATCGACGGCCCGAGCGTGATGCTGCACGCTCTGCGCCCGCCACGGCGGCCCAATGCCGAAGGGTCCTGGTCTGTCGCCGCACCGACTTCACCGCCAAGATTCGTCTTCGAGCCATACCACCGCCCTCCGTGCTTCGACGAGCTGGCCCACGACATCCCTTCACCTGGCAACAACACCCTTTGTGAACATCAAAGATCATGCGCGCGTCTTGAAGGTGCGACATCCCCCAACCCACCTCTGCAACTTCCCTTGCCGTGTCTGTGCTGACCGACAATTCAGGATACGGTCTCTATGACCTTCTACAAGATGCCGTCCGCGACAATATGGACGACCTGAGCCCAGCATCACTTCGAAATGAGGCAGCCCATGCCCCCGGCGTCCACAATGTCGCTCCCGACGCGCATGCTCCCGTTGCGGACGCTGCGACTCTCGGAACGAGCGCCTGGGGTCCTCCTGCCGACAATACCAGTACGGCTGCGACCACCGAAGAAAATCCCACATTGAATGTCCCTTCGGCATATGACCTTGAAATTACTCATGTAGATATGCCTATGCAGGACACTGTTGACCATTTGGGCGAACTCTCCCATGATCAGCAAGTGCACATGCTACAAACTCCACTGCTTGAAGCACCCCTCGATCCCTTAGCTGACGGCGTCGCACAATTCCGTGACCTCCCCAATCCTTTCCTGAACAAAGATCCATTCGCAATGCCAATCTCGACCGAGGACGATGTCAGAGACTACAACACAAAGGAAGCTGAATTGGAGCTCGCGGAGATGGATTTTGTCCCGTCAGAACAACGCATGAGTGCATTTGCTCGCCTGAAGTTCTGTGATGGATCGTACTACATGCATACCTATCGCATCATTCTAGGTCGGAATATGGAGCTGGCTCACGAAGACATGCGCCGGATTGCGAGGATGGAATACTTCGCGAAGAAAGGGGACACGAAGAACGCCAATCGTGAAGTATCTGGTACACGCAAAAGAAAACGGGCCACTGCGGCAAGCAATGCGCGCAGTGTTATCAGCGAAAGTGGTGGTATAGTCAGCGCACCGTTGGCTTCTTTACCTCTGGAATATCAAATGCGCAGAAAGAGCGAAGCTTCGCAATCGATTAGCTCCTCTTCACACCATATCTCTCACGGAGGTTCCTCAGGTCAGCAAGACGATTCTGTCGAGCATGCTCCACAGGATGTCATCATGCGAGCCTTTCCACCTGTTCCTCAGAACCTTGCAACCATGGTGCCGGAAAATCCCAATGACTGTCCCCTCGTTCCGATCCATCCCCAAAACGTCGAGGCCAAACGCGGCCACAAGGGCCCGAAAGGCATATCCCGGGAGCACGCCAAAATATTCTACAATTTCGAAGATGGTCGATTTGAACTCGAAGTCCTCAGTCAGAATGGCTTGTATCACGAGGACCGGTACTGCGGACAGGGATGCGTTATTCCTCTGGAACATGGCGATCACATCATGATCGGAATGGTCGAGATCTACTTCTTGCTTCCCGATGTGGCTCTAACAGACGAGCAACGCGCTCAGCAAGAGTCTTCCAGTCGTCCAATGAGCTTCTCGTTTGAGAATGGCCGAGGAGAAAGTGAAGATCTCATTGAATCCAGCGGATCTGAGCATGAGAGTATCAATCCTCGACACTTGTTCCATTACGCTAATGGGATTGATTCGTCAGATCTTGTGGACGACGAGGAAGATGAAGAGGCCGATCAAGAATCTATCCCAGCCGTTGCACCCAAGAAGCAAACAATCCGCTTAAAGATGAAGTCGAAGCGACCTGAAGCGGAAGCAGCTCCGATGAGGAAGGATTCCAAGAAGAAAGCGATACCTGAACCGCCTCCGCCGAAGACAGCTGCTAAGGTATCGTCGAAATCGAAGCATAAGGAGGTTATCAAAGAATCTTCCAGGGATAAAGGCAAGGCTGCTGTAAAAGAACCAGCGAAAGATAAGTCTAAGGACAGACCCGAAGAGCTACCCAAAGCATCAAGAAGAGAAGAAGTATCGAACTCGCCAGCTACGGAAGCCAAGGATAAAACAAAAGATCTCAATGGAGAGAGTGACATCTTCACTGCTGAAGATGTTGCAACCTTAGGCTTACCCGAGAGCATGATTGGAGAACCCAAGCCCAAAAGGAAGGGTCCAGGTCGACCACCGAAAGATGGTATCATGTCGAAACGCCAGAAAGCTCTAATTCAAAGAGAGTTCAAGGAAGCAGAGAAGGCCAGAAAGCTCGGACTAGATCCGTCAGAATTACCTCCTCCATCTTCGAAGATGAAACCACCCCGTCCACGCAAAGACTCCAACCCAGGCGAAGAGGCTGACGAGAGCGATGTGCGTGAGAGCACTGAGGGTAAAGGAGATGGCAATGCGGAGCAGACGGCCGATAAAAAATCTGCAAAGACTACTAAACCGCCTCGCTCTCCTTCTCCAGAGATGAAGGAGTCGGATTATACCGAAGAGCAGCTTCAGAGGCCGAGTGCCAACTATGTCGTCTTGATTCATGAGGCCATCTCCAACTCGAAGGCTGGCTGCATGAACCTCCAACAAATATACAGTGCCATCGAAAGGAAGTATCCATTCTACAAATTCAAGGTGACTACTACTGGATGGCAGAGCAGTGTCAGGCATAATCTCGGCCAACATGAAGCGTTCAAGAAAGCCGACAAGGAAGGCAAAGGTTACAACTGGGTGATTGATACTAACATATCCATCGAGAAAGAAAGGCGAAAAAGAGCCTCACCACCCCCGCCTTCGCAGGCTCAACGCCATGACTATTATCCTCCTGCAACCCAGTATGGCGGACCGCCAGGACCATATTATCCAGGTTACTACCCTCCACCCCAAAACCCACCCACAGATACAAGGACAGGAACGCCTGATAATAAGCCTGCTGGTCCTCGTCTACCCCCAAGTCTGGCTCGAGGCGCCCCATCGACCACTCCCACTACGCATGGCCCTTCGCATGCTTCTCCGTATGCATCTCCATGGGCGGGAGGGAGTGAGGCAAACCAAAGTACCGCATCAAATCCACCCCGATCATATGTACACCTGCCGACTGCCTATCCGCCGCCTACCACTTCGGTAAGCCCATATGGTATGCTCGTTGCTACATCCGCTCCATATCAATATACCACAGCTTCACCGTATGGCTCTCAATATTCCCCGACCACTGGCGCTTCCCCATACAGCAGTGCATCTAGACCTTACCAATCCTACGCGACTTCCGCTACGCCACAAGCACCAAGCTACGCATTATCCACAAATCCCCAGCCTCATTCGCCTGTTTCAGCCAATCAAACCGGCGCACATCGACTGCCAGCGCCGTTCCAATACCCGCCTCATATCAGCGAAGATGTTATCCTGCAACTCGAAGCATTCCGCGGGACCTACATTAACTTAGTATCCAAGGGCAATGACGCCGCTGAGAACCAAGTCACCAATGCAATCCGGAAAATTGTTTCCAAGCCTGCGGAGCCACCTATCACTCTCACCGATGTTGAGCAGACGCTTGCCAATACTATCATAGCCAAAGTTCCGGGGGTTAAAGAAATTCATACGCTGGCGGAAGGAAAGGATGCAACGGCTGGCCCTGCAGAGAAGAATGGTCATGAAGAGGGCGTCAAAGACTCAGAAAATGCGAAGAAGGAAGACGGCCCACCAGCCGGCAAGACCCTCTCCGAACTCGCCAATACTGCAGCGACAATTGCAGCCAGTGATGCAGCCATCGTGGCCGCTGGCGCCGTGCTCGATCCAGCTCAGACCAAGCCTTCAAAAGTCACCGCGCTCAAGATCTCACCCACAGACGGCAGCGATACTCGCCCCTCCTCGGCTCATACCCATCTTGGACGACCGAGCGTAGAGCCTTTGACTCCTGACGCTGGTAGCGTGCCCGGTAGTCCGGGAATGCGAAACGGCGCCGTTATCGGAACGCCGGCGCTCGCGCAGGGGACAAAGCGCACATTTACAGAGATCGCGCAGGACAAGGTGGATGCTGGGAGTATGGGGAAAGTCGGTGGATCGAACGGGGAGCGGGATGCTAAGAAACCTTACATTTGAAGAGGTCATTCTCGCAATGGCATTATTCCTGCGGATATTCTTGCAAGTTGGGCGTCGAGGACTTTATTATTGGCCGCATTTACGCTTTATGGATACGATAACATCGATACTACTTCGCTAGCTGGGGCATCATGGGTTATGGAGGAGGTTGGAGTTTTGGTATCTGGCTATGATACCCCTCGGGATGGTTTACATGATCGGAAGCAACGCTTACTCAATGGACTCGACTTAGGTTCTTGCATATGACACACGAGGCTACGCAACATGACTTACGATCATATAGAAAAAGCGGACTTTACGAGCCGGCTTTTTATGCATATCCACTCTACTTTGCATTTCTCCATCACATTTTCGCCTTCGCGGTATGAAGGTGCTCTCTAAGAGGCTTTACTTTCTCATTTGGGCTCCCCCTTCCTTGGAATCATTTGCGGCAACATGGCCGGCGGGGGCCAGTATAGATTCCTCTCGGAATCAAAAGTTCTCATCTCATCTCAGGTCGATGCAAGTTCGGGCTCTTTTCATTCGGTAAGGTAAGGCAAGCAAAGGGCAACAGAGCAATGGAGTAGGACTTTTACGACGTTTCTGTTTTAGGGGGAGGTATAATTGTTTTAATTTTTCTTTTTCTGTGTGGTTAAGATCAGCTTAGCTGAATTGAGATACTGCTTCGATTCTTAGTAGATAGCTTGAATTTGCAGCGGTTTTAGTTCTCAGTAGTCGTCAATTAGTGGTTAGTAGTTGTTTTCTCCGGTTGAAGGGGAGGTTAGTTGTATTTCTTTAGTCGTTGTTGACAGTGGGAAGTTATACATATATAAAAAAAGCATGATTATGAAGTCTTGTACTGGACATGAATGAAGGTGATATAGACTCTATGTGAGTGATCAGGTGGACGTGTCGATGCCAAGGGAAGTGTACGGGATTTGCCAAGTTGCATATGTCCGCCTATTTCTGATGCCTACCTGCACCAGATCAGAGAACTATAACTGATCATTATGTCCACCCAATCCATTGAAGAATCAAGTGTAGGTATAATATGGTATCCAGGCGCCAAGCCACTAGCCGACTACCTCTATCCGTTAGAAATTTCTTCTAACAACTGCATGTGATCTTCACCATTTGATTAACGCCGTATCCCCAAATCAAACATCCACCTCAGTTTCGGCCCCCCTTGTTCACGTCTGCACCGCCGCTTTCTCAGGATACTCACCTTCACGTCACCTTTGCACCCAAAATGAGGGTAGTTCATGGCCGGAAGGATGACTCTCTACCAGCCCAAAAATGGGACACAGAGGAAATTCGGATGATCTCTTAGCCAGAGGTAATCTAGCCTGATTCGAAGCCGCCAACCGAATTGCATATGGCCTGCTGAGTTCAAGTGGCTAGCTGATTTCTAAGTGGCTAGCTGAACTGGAGCCGATCAGTCAATCCAGTATCTACTTGAAAGGTCGATATTCAGACAAACAGGAGAGTAGAGAAGTTGATTAAGTCAGGATAAGGTGTCACAAGGCTATCCATCTGATTCAATCAAGGCATGTAAGTCTATATCGTCAAGATGCTAGGATTCCAAGTATTCTTTTGTATAAAACAAGGACTATCCACTTCCCATTTTCCAAAACAGTTCTTCCAGTCGCGTTGCATCGCTCAATTTGTCGGCACGAAAAGGATTAACTCCTGTTCCCTGCCTGATTCAGTTAGGTAGCTGAAAACCTAATGCATTGAGCGGGCGGGACGGGTCGTGGTAGCACGGGGTTGGTGCGTAGCCGAAATTCAACTCTTGAATCTGTTATCATCAGCTCATGCAACTCTACAACCATTATACATACAGGCTACGCCAAAACTCCAGTCTAGACTTATCGCTGTGTGTTAACACCAATTGTGTGGTTTTACTAATGGGAGAATCGTAGAAATTCAACATCATTTCGATACTGAACCCACACCTGAGAAAAAATTTAGAGTTCGAGACCACTTGCGGGGAAACTTCAGCTGCAAAACGTAGCCTGTGGCTGTTGTGGCTGTTGCTGCATGATATCGACCTCAACTGGTCTTGATATTGAATAGTGTATTGGAAAACACAACGCCTCTATCTAGGTCGATCTGAATCGAGACTTCCTTGGCTGAGCTGTGTCCGACTATACAACAAACACTGTGCCGTCGATTCATAGGCCTTCAACTTAACTCCACTGCCGGCAATGGCTGACACGCAAAGGTACATACCTTTAGATAACACGAGTCCTTTTGATTCGACTCTTGTCTGCCTCCTCTTTCAGCTAGGATAAGGCGGTGTGACCACTTTCATCTGCATCTTGCAGATTGGTATGGTGGCTGAACTTGAGAGCCCGAAGAGACAGGACAACAAGCTCAGCTCATGTAACTTTGGGAAGACCAAGTGGAGCTTGCGTACGGTACAGTCGCCTTTGTGTCATCTACATAAGTAGAGTTGCTTCAGGCAAAACCCTAAAGTCATTTCATTGGAAGTTTCCATCACTTCGAACGTCAACCGCAGCGTTGCATATCCTCATTTTGACCAGTACAAACCGCAATATGGCTACTCCTTTCAATCTTCGCGCAGCCTATGGCAAGAGCGTACTGCACGAGGCGCTGTATACTAAATACAAAAAAAGTGTTCCAAAACCTGAGCCCTCGCTTCCAACTCAACCACCTTTTCTACGTGCAGGCCCGCCGCCTGCTTTCGCGCCGGGTCCTGTTTGCATTGTTGGCGCTGGGCCTGCTGGACTCGCTACAGCTATTGCCATTGTAGACAGCTCCGAAGCTGCTGGTACCCCCTTCACCAATATCGACATTCTTGAGGCTTCAGGAAGTGCTGGTGGCCGTGTCTTCTCATATTCATTCACTGACAGCCAAAACCCTGCCGCCCACAACTACTACGATGTTGGCGCTATGCGTTTACCTGACATTACTACTCAGCAGAGGTACGGAATCATATGAAGTAGGCAATTAATGATTTACTGACATGTTGACAGTACATTCTCTTTGATTAAATATCTGAACTCTAAGGGACAAAATATCATACAGAAGAATTACACTTATGCGGATCCCGACAGCCGAGAACCTCTCATGTATTATTTTCAGTCTATGAATGGAGGGTGAGTTTGTGCTAGACATTATCCAATTTGCGATAGAAGGCAAGACTTAATCTGCTCGCGTATAGGGACGTGGACAACAAGCTAGCAAAATTCTCGGCTGCAATGGATCCCTTCATGTCCATCCTAGCAAACCCACCGGATTTCGATACGCAATTCCAAACTTTGATTAAGGGCTATGACCAGTATTCCACTCGGTCTTACTTGATGATGGGAACGGACCCGAACAAAACGCCGATGAAGTTCGTCCTTCGCTCCATCATACCCGACTATATGAAAATACTAATAGGCATCTAGCTGGCAATACTCGGATATAGAGTCTGCTGAAACATTCGAGACGTAAGTGCATGTTAGCATGATACCAGTTTTGCATTTAGAGCTAATTATCACATACAAAGATCAACCGGCTTGTTTGACCAAGCGTTTATGGAGACAATATGTGATTATTATGACTTTTTCGAGGCCAAATCAAAACCGTGGTACCGCCTGGAGAACCCAGACTCAACGAAGGGCATGCAAACTTTGACTGATGCTATGCAGGCGTACCTTGCTTTTAAGGGCGTGAAAGTCCAGGTCAACAGCCCGGTACTCAAAATGGTAGATAAGAAGGGGAGCATCGAGGTTACTTACGCGAATGCAGCAGGTGGCGCGGATATCGTCAAGACTTACGAGTCCGTCTTCAATTCGACCACAATGGGTTGCTTGGAAAGGATGGACATTCAAGGCTTAGGTCTTCAGCCCGATATCCTCACTGGGATCCGCGCTTTGAGTTACGATCGAGCCACCAAGGTTTGCATCAAGTTCGACAGTGCATGGTGGCAAATGCTTGGGACTACATTCGCAGGAGGTGTTTCCAGTACCGACCTCCCCATCAGCAACGTCGTGTATCCATCTTGGACCGATGCCGGTAACAACATCCTTATGATCTCTTACGCTTGGGCGCAAGATGCCACACGCATGACGAGCCTCATCAAAGACTACAACGGGCAAACGCAGGTGGACAAGGATGATCCGCTCGTGGTGCTATGCCTAAAGAACTTGGCAGCGTTGTGGGCATCAGTGCCAAACGCCCCAACCTACGAGGATCTCCGCAATAAGTACCTATCTCATCACGCATGGGCATGGGCCAACTACCAGTGGACGGCGGGAGCATTCGCACTCTTTGGTCCGGGGCAATTCCAAAGTCTCTATCCGGCCATGCAGCAACCTCAGTGCCAGACTCCAAACACGAAAGCTGGACTGTACATGTGTGGAGAAGCGACGAGCGCGCATCATGCTTGGATATCTGGAGCACTTGATAGCGCGTACATGTCTGTCTGGCAATGGGCTGGCATCCAGGGAGGGAGTCAGGTTCAGGATGCGCTGAAGCAGCTGGGGTTCGGTGGCGGAGAGGGCGTGCATCCCGCGGAAATGGACGAAAGGCTGCTCAACTGGAGTATTTGGAGTGGTCTGCAGGGGCAGCAAGATGAGAAATGATTGGTGATGCTTTTGGGTTGTTGATGGAACTGAGCAACGTAGAGAGGATCGTAATGTTGCGCTTTCAAGAGTTGCCGATTCTCTCTCTGTCAGTCGGGCCTAAGATTGAATTGGATGTTAAGAAAGATTATGGAAGGGTATCAATTTATAGCATATAGCATATTCGGATGACACAATAATGTGGGTTAGATGCCGATGCGTATAATCTTACGAGCCGGGAAGCAAGAGAAGGCACGCTTATCGCAAGTAGATTCAATAGCGTCATAACAACTCTGATTCGGAGGTATACCGTAACTGTCTGCCTCCATAACTTCGTCATTCAATATCCTAATAGACAAAATGTATTCCCAGAGGATGCACGCAGAAGGGTTCAGCAGTGGATCGAGTCGTCCCAACAGTGCACTTATCGGGCAGTAATGGACGGCGGTCTCTTGTTTCTACCACTGGATTCCTGGGTATAGGCTCAAGAGACTTGATGAAAGGTGACATGGTGGTGTTACTGTCTGGAGGAGAACTACCCTTTCCGCTCCGAAAGGGAGTTGATCATCACACGCTTACTAAAGAGTATCATCTTCATGGTATTGACTTGAATGATATCATGGACAACAAATTGATATGTCTAGATACCTTATTTATCAAATGAAGCTGGGAATGAACTTACTGATGTACCTACCTCCTATACAATACCAAGTCTGACCATGTTGTTCTGCGCCTAATACCAGATTAACAACAAGGGGTTGAACACGCCCTGGTTCGTCGTGTCCCACGGAAAGCGTGCTGAGGGTGTCACGATAGTTGAGTGCAAGGAGATGAGATTACATGAGTTAGCTATATATCTGAGTTTCTCAAAGTTTCAAATGCCAGTAGCGCTATCTCCTACACAGGAAACCAAAAAAAGCCTGACAGTATCGGAGATCAAAACTCGTTCAAGCTAAGAACAAAGTGTTGAGGACAACGCCGCCGATTTACCACAACTCCGGGACCGAAAGAGACATATGCGTTGGTATGACGGGAAGAGGAACGCAAGGAAGAGTGCAACAGAGGCGTGCTGGTGGATGGCACGCCCTTCACATTGCCATTTCGGCCTGAAGTTTCCGTAGCTCCTCTTCCTCGTCGTCCTCTTCTACTCTTGTAGGCGCCTTGCCCTTCGCTACAAGTAGTTAGTAATCTATCTACGAGCAATGTTCCTTGCGTGAACTTACGTTCTCCTTGCGCCACCGTCGGTAACCTGTGTACTTTGTCCCCGACCGGGACATTTCCTGTATCCAGCATTTTATTGTCAAGTTCTTCCTGCTGGAGCTCTGCGAGTTCTTCGTCGAGCTCGTCTTCGTCGATGCCTTGGTTGCCAACGGATTGTGTGATCGCTTCGCTGATTTCTTCACCGATGGCGTGTTGTTCGCGTAGGTCCTCCCTGTTTTGTAACAACTTCTACATCAGTAATATGTTCAGTATAGCGAATGCATAGAAGTTTATGGTATAGCTAAAAGTAGGGGTGATGGAAGGGTGGAGATATGGAGAGCAAACGTACATCGTCTGATCCACCTTATCGATGGTCAAACCGGCGTGGATCTGTTGCATGGCCTTCCCGGCATTCTTCATGGCATCTAGTGTTTCCTTGTTGATGTTTGCGGATTCGATCGAGTAGATTTGTTTCTCTAGCGTCATGATCTGATCCTGGGTTTGTTTGAGGGAGTGCTCGAATATCTTCTTGCGCGATAGGGCGGATTTGGCGACTGTTTGACAAAATGAGGGTCAGTAGCTTTCTCGACGAATAAGTGCAATAATTCCAATCCAGTATGCTGCGAGGGAGCCACTTGGATGATATGCGACACTCTTCATGCGAGCTAGATTGAACTCTCGCAAGACATAGATTGGAGCAGACATACCAGTCTTATTTGAGTTTACGTTCTTCCTCGCAATAGCCTCTTGTTCTTCCATCTGATTCTGTAGATGCTTTTCTCTCTTCGATAACATCTCCAGCTGTCCCCGTAACTGCAATATCGCCTTTTTAGGCGCATCTTTTTGGCCTTTGGCACCCCCACCGATACCAAACCAGCTCCCCCAGCCGGACATTGTGATTGGATTTGATGAGGTGAGATAAGAAGATTGTATAGAAGAAACGATCTTGCGACCGCTCAAGGCGTTGGCAGTTTGCAACTTGCTCTATCGGGATGATGTTCCGTATGTTTCGGTGGGGCGGACTGTCGAGATCGGATCGTAGGCGGGAGGTTGTCGGAGTCAGCTGTGCGTAGAATGTGTAAGCTGAGGTTGCGAAGTGTAGGCTGGGGTAGAGGGTTTGTGAAAGAGTAGGGAGTGTGAGGTGAATGGAGTTATTTGGGAGCCTGTTGGGATGTGGTGGAACGCAAAGGTTGAAGGTCTTGGGCCGATGTGACAATGATGTCGCCTGCCGCGCTAAAACTGCGCACGTGCTCGGCCTGTAAGACTGGAAGTCTTTGGTGGCAGGTTGGTGTTACCAGAACACCATCAACAACCTGAAGCTTGGAATTGGAATGCACCTCTATATACTTGTGCGTGGCTGCGCCTCCGGATGAACAGTCCCCGGTGGTGATTCCTTCTCTTCATCACGATGCCACTTTAGTAGACGATGTCAGGTCCCCTCCCTTCTCGTTTGGTATTTCTCACAGACTTGGTGAATTGCAAACCCCAGGAAAAGGTGCGATTCTCAGGGTGGTGAGTCTACAAGATGTGATCTTCCCAATATTGCGATACTAACCGCTGTTGACAGTGTTGATGAATACGTTGTATCTTCTGCAACTCTTCTACTGAAGCACCGGTATCCTCCATCAGCACCTCCGACCGTCGCCTGCGTCAACATCGAACATGTCCTCGAATCCATCAAACGCTCTGAACTTGAAGTTGGCGCTTGGGTTAATGTAATCGGATACGTTACGACTACGCCCAGCGATGCCGCTATTCAACAGAAGGGATATACCAAGGAGAATGTAGATGTTATTGTTCAGGTACATATACAAGCTTTGGTGGTTTGGTCTGCTGGGGGCATAAAGTTGGATTCGTATGAGAAGGCCCTGGAGCAGCATCAGCTCTCATTTGGGAGGACAACCCGATGACCTAAACCTGTCAGGGTCCTATGGAGATACCAGGTATAGTATTATATTTTCTTGGATAAGTGGTTGCGGGTTGAAGCGGAATAAATCGATTGTCCCTCATGATAATCTGTAGACTTTTGTAGCTCCCAATAAATACGTCGCAATTTTTCTATACGGTCTCGACAATACCATGGCTGCAGATATTCAGAGCGCCATCTTGGATACTTGAGGGGATGTAGGGCAGTTGGCTTGGATAGGTACTGGATTCCCCTTGGGATTCGTTGCCGCCATTTTGACTTTGTAAAGGGTCAGGTATCACTAGGAATGATTACAAACTTAACATCTCGTTCTAGTGGCAAAGCTTATGGGCTGTTCAATGTCAAGTGGCTTCATCTTGGAAGCATCTTCGTGTTCTCAGTCGGCAGTGCTGTCTGTGGTGCTGCCCCCAACATGGACGCCCTCATCGTGGGACGAGTCATTGCTGGTGTCGGCGGAGCGGGATTCTATCTCGGCATGCTGAACCTTATTGCCATCAGCACCCTGGAAAAAGAGCGACCTGCTTACATGGGTGGTACTGGTGTAATTTGGGAAGCTGGAACAATCCTGGGACCTGTCATCGGAGGTGCATTTGCTGATTCGAGTGCTACATGGAGATGGGTAGGTCAACTGTTCTCCGCTACACTGACAATCGATGCTAACAAGCACATTTCAGGCCTTCTACATCAACCTCGTTATCTTTGGGGTTTTGTTACCAGCGCTCCTCTGCATCCCAAGCTTTAATCCGCAACCTTCAGTCTCAACACTCACAAAGCTGAAGGAGCTTGACTGGATCGGAGCAGTTCTCAATGCGGGACTTTACATAACGTTTGTCATGGCTCTTACATTTGGGGGTGTGACATGGCCATGGGATGATGGACGGACGATCGCAACCTTGGTCGTTTGCAGCGTCATCCTGCTCGTCTTCATAGCTCAACAGTACTTCGCAATACTCACTACTCCCGAGCGCCGGCTGTTCCCGATCCAATTCATCGCTTCTCGGACCATGGCAATATTACACGTCTGCACGGCTTGTGGGTCAACCACCATGTTCGTCGTCATTTACTGCATCCCACTCATGTGCCGGTTTTCACGCGGCGACAACGGAATCGAATCTGCGGTACGACTGCTGCCGTTCATCATCGTTCTCAGCCTTTTCATCATGGGCTCTGGTCATTTCTTGGGGCTTCTGGGATACTACATCTTATTTTACACCGTTGGCGGAGCTTTCCTACTCGTTGGCGCCTCTCTCATGTTCACCGTCAGAGCCGGGACCCAGATAGGCGCTACCTACGGCTTTGAGGTCTTGATCGCCATTGGGGCTGGTTTGATCGCTCAGATTGGCTACAGCGTGGCCCCTTCCAAGGTTGCGCCACAGGATATGGCAGCAGCAATTGGGTTTATTAATGTCGCTCAAATTGGAGGTTTGGTTATCGCTCTTGCTATCTCCGGCACTGCGTTCCAAAACGTCACCTTCCTTCATCTGAGCAAGCTTCTTACTCCTCTGGGCTTCTCTGCCTCGCAGATCAAAGGTGCTGTCGCAGGATCTCAGAGCTCTTTGTTCAACAATTTGCCAAGCAATGTTCGAGGCGAGGCGATAGAACTGATCGTTAAATCCATCAGTAATAACTATGCTCTGGTGATCACGGCAGGAGCATTGTGTCTTGTGCCAGGGATGTTCTTGAAGAGGGAAAAGCTGTTTGAGTCGAGCGCTGTCGATGCTGCTTAGGCTTGCAGCTTGGAATCAAAAGCTAATGATAGAACACCTTGGAACTTGTAACTACATGTCGAGGACGTAGACCCACGCACAAAATGAAGTTTTTCAAGTAATCATTACAATACCATGTAAATATATTCTCTTTACTATTCATTGCGATTCTCGACTTAAGGAACTTGAAGGCGAAAGTTTCCAGAGAAGATGTTGCTTTTTCTTCGAAAGTCGAGCTATACAATAATCAAATATCGAAAAGGGCGAACGGGTTCTACTTTCCAGCCTGATTGACCATTTATTGTATTAGGCATGTAATTGTAATGATTTTAAATTCTTCCGTGAATGCAGAGTACTATCCACCGCATATTCATGCAAAGTTACTACATGGAGTACCTCCACAAATATTTCTAGAAGGGATGCTGCCTGCCTGCTTTCTCTACCTCTGCAAATGCGTCATATCCATAAATCCAAGGTTGGATTTTAGGGTGCGTCCTGTAAGACAAGTCGAGGTTTTCATATATATCTTCCAGAGCCACGTACCATGTAGAACTGGATTCGTGCTCGCCGTTCGTCTGCTTCTCCAAAGACCTGCTGATTAACAGGCCTCCCTTAACTTGCTCTGGTCCATCTAACAGATGGTGTTCCTTGCCCTGCTTGAATGTTTCCTTGATGAGTTGATCAACTCGAGGTCGCCGGATCGTATCATACATCGTTATTGCAGCGGCGATCTGGTCTCTTCACTGAACCTTCGAAAGCAGGGCCCCAATTGTCGCACCATCCTCCAGAGAAGAATTGGCACCTTGTGCCATGTAAGGCAGCATCGGATGAGCACAGTCTCTGTAAAATGATGTCCGTCTTTGAAGTCGCTCCCTGCAGCAAATAAGGCGAAGGGTGCTCTTGGGACCGCGCTGTAACCCTAATCCACTTGCTGCTCAATGCCAGCCCTCGCCCCAATCGTGTGCCTGTTACAAGGGTGGATGCATATAATACGGACCGCTGCTGTCTTAGATGGAGAACGCGGCCATACAGGGAGACAATAGCTTCTGCGAAGCAATCCTAAGGAGTAGGAGGATTTTCTTGATTCGAACTGTCAAGGGATGATACCCAACCTTGGGATATGTCGTTGACGGAGCGACGTTGTAAGTCTTGCAACTACATCGGGCCGTTGCCGAGCGGGACAGAGTCTGCGAGCAAAGATCATCACAACTCCAGACCAACCACGCCTGGACATGGAAACCTCTGAAAGCGTTGAGTTAGAAGGGGAACAGGTGATGGCTTCGGAGAGCTTGGTTATTGAAGGACGAACACCAGCACCTCCAGAAACTCGGAGCACGGCTATGACCAAACTGGTATGGCATCGAGATGGCAAACGTTATCCCCACCTCTATTACCCCTCTCCTCATCTACTAAAGGAGTCAACCCCGCTTCTTCTTGAAGTTGAAATTCAAGAAGCATCATGGAAGATGATGAATATCGATTCCAGTGTCCAAGAAATGCCGTGGCATTCGGTCCTTCTATTTGAGCTCCTGGCCTTAGACATGAGGGCGTAGACCCACCCGGGCTTGCATTTCAATCCTTCATCCTGACAAGGTGCTCCGCGCCTTCTTCCAATTCCTCAGTTGTAGCATTGTTCTTTCTGGCTTCTGATTGATAACCATGGGATCGTCTCATAAGTTAGAAGCTTCATCTATTGCCCCTAAACTTACCATTCGTAATTTCTTTATTGCATTTTGTACATACTTGGCATTTCGGGTGCTGTATCAAATCATATACTACCGATTCTTCCACCCTCTGTCGAAGTTTCCCGGACCGTTCTGGGCCAGTGTTACCCGTCTTTGGGTGGCTTATCACAACATCAAAGCGGATGAGTGCGAACTTGAGTATCAATTACACAAGAAATATGGTACCCTTGGCTAGACATGAATATTGTAGATGAAGTCGGGACTGACATTCGATTGAGGACCTGTCCTTCGAATCACGCCCACCCTCTTACTCGTTAGCGATGCTACAAAACTCCCGGAAGTCTACAATCGCCAGGCGAATAAGTCCAAACATTACATTACTGGCAGTTTTGGAAAGACGGAGAGTTTGTTCAACATGCAAGACCATAAGCAGCATAGCCATTTCCGAAAGATTGCTGCTGGACCCTACGCTTTCTCAAATGTCAAGAAAATGGAACCTTTGGTAGACATGAGAATCACCGATTGGTTGAATAAGATCGATGAAGTCTTTGCGAGGACGGGGGAGAAGTTCGATTTCGCGCCGTGGGCTGTGTACATGTAAGGAATGACCTCTTGGCCTACTTTGGAGTCTGCCTAATGATGCCCAGGGCATATGATATCATTTCAGAGATCGGATTCGGAGCTCCGATCGGTTTCGTCGAATCTGGATCAGACGTGAGCGGCCTTATCCAAGGCTTTCACGATGGCTTACTTCCGTTCGGACTCATGGCTCGTTTGTACCCTTTCACAGATTGGGTGAAGAGCACCTGGGTCGGAGAGAAATACCTCGTAGCGAAGCCGGAAGACGACAGCGGTATCGGCACCCTGATGCGATTCCGAGACAAGCTAATAGCAGAACGCCAAAAAGATCTCGAAGCTGGGAGGGTCGGTCGAGTTGATCTCCTGCAGACTTTTCTGGATGCTCGGACGGAGGAGGGAAACCCGCTTGAGATGGATTACATCAAAGCTGAGATCTTGCTTGTCTTGCTTGCGGGTGCGGATACTACAGGGACGGCTTTTCAGGCCATGATGTGCTATATCATGTCTGCGCCTACCGTCTATGATAAGCTCATGGCGGAGATCGATGCTGCGACTAGGGCCGGAAAACTCTCGGCGATGCCGCTATATGATGAAGTCCTTGAACATTGCCCTTACTACGTCGCGTGTGTGAAGGAGAGCATGAGGCTCTGCCCATCCGCTCCAAATATCTTCCCCAGACTAGTCGGAAGGGGAGGCATGGAACTCGAAGGGAAGTACGTTCCCGAGGGTACAGAAGTCACGTGTAACCCCTGGCTGGTACACCGTGATGCAAAGATTTATGGCGAGGACGCGTTGGAATTCAGACCTGAAAGATGGTTGGAGAGTGAGGAAAAGGCGAAGGAGTACAATCGATATAGCATGACGTTTGGTTACGGGTCTCGCGTTTGCTTGGGCAAGGACATTGCACTGATGGAGCTCTACAAGGCGCCTCTTCAGGTAAATCCCCAATTCTTTACTGGACTGATTTGGTTTCTGACTCGGATTGCAATAGTTCTTCCGTACCTTCAAACCTGAAATCATCAATAAGAAGGAGCCGGGTAAATTCGTTGTCAAGGGGGGAGTCGGATTCTGGGAGAATATTTGGATCACCATTGAAAGACGCGCATCTGTCGTATAAGCTGAGCTAGGAAATCTACTGACGCGCATCCGCTATCTAATTTCAGCGGAATAAGAAATAAATCTGTGTGGTTTACGCAACGCCAATTCTTCCACGATCACCGGAGAAGAGTTACACGCGATAACCACCCATCATATGCTGTACGTTCGCATTTACCACTAAGAAGAAGCGGTCTTTGTGCAATTGGAAGTCCCCGCAGCAATGAAATACGTGATATGTGCCTGTGGGTAATCAGTACCGAATTCTGCTTCTTCATTCATCTTTAGCCATAGGCAGAAACTTACAGCGTTGACACCCGTAGAACTACTGCTTGCAGTACCACCATTGCACGTTGGATCCTCGCTCCCATCGCAAATCTTGATATCCTGCGGCGTTGGATTGGGCTCTTTTTGGATCCAGTACTCTGTTCCGCCATGATAGTACCCTTCTGACACCTTCGTGGCTGACGATGCGACGCTATCATCCAACGAGGTCACGCGGTGAAAGGTTGTGCCGGGGAAGGAAGCTTCTTGAAACTGTGCGTATGCTTTGTTGCCTAGAGGAAGGATTAGGAGGTAGGATGCGGAAAGGAAATCGGAGAAGAGAAAAGACATACCATTGCGAAACGCAGCGAAGGCGTATGCTGTGACATTCCCTATGCCGAAATGTCGAGCAATTGTCGTCCCAGCAAATCCTAGGAATATGAAGTGAGCCACTTATCCAGATATGTATTGCCGTGTGTCTTACCCGTGTTACTTCCACCTAGAGAATGTCCCGTGATATAGAGCTTGTATCCGGGATTCTTCTGCATAGCACTGCTGATGTCGCTAAGTACAGTGCCGACGTTTTTAGCCCATGCTTTTTGAAGCCCTTCCATCACCTGGAATGCATATCAGATCGTAGTCCGAAGAGGAAACACGACTGCGCATTTGCACCCACCATGCAATTATTACAGCCTGCAGAACCCTCGACAGTGTAAGGAACCAAGGTTTTATCTCCATCGGTTTGGAAATCTTCGCTGTCATATGTTCCGCGGAACGCCACCTAAACTTTGTAAGTGTTTCAAGGACTTCCTATGATTGAAGACGAAGAGCCTCTCGAGAACCTACAATAATCCACTTCCGTGACTTGTCTATTGCCAAATAGCCTTTGACACCCGTTGTCCATAGCGCAACCCTGGTCGTGCCTTCCGGGTAAGTGCAGTTAGCCATGTTGTAAGCATCGAAAGCATGATGGACTGAGTATTTCATCTCATCATAAGTCACGGCATCCACAAGCGCATGCGCTAGCCGGAAAACTGATAAGAAGAGGAAGATAATGAGATTCATTGTAAGCTCGGTTCTCATCGTTGACTAAGCAGTGAGATGCGTAAAGGTATCAGAAGAAGGAGCAAATACGTCAAGGTAAACGGCCTCTACTTCTTTTTGGACTTCTAGAAGCACTTATAGAATTCATCTTGGACTGACCATTGCCGGTGGTCAAAAAAACATATATTAAAGCGAATTGCCATTGGCCAATCAACGTTCGAATGGATGAAGCGGATTAGATGGTGTCAGACAACTACCGAGGGATTCATTAACGTATGTGACATTCGAATTTAAAACACGAGGGTATGTACGAACACAGTATAACTGTGGTCGTACAGCCGTAATAGAAGTAAATGATCGTAGACTCGGAGGCCTTAAACATGAAACGATCTTCAAGAGCGGAGCGGAATTACTTTTGCTCCCCTGGCTCCGCGCAATGGTCCGTGCTCCCGCAACGACGGACGAAAGAAATCGGCCATCGACATGGTCTTACACCAACACAACTTGTACCGCTCAACCGCCGAACGGAAGTGATTCTAACCTTCAGTTCTATTGACTGTTAGGGAAAAAAACATTACTTAGGCGCCGCAAGCTTTCGGCCTTCAGCTCTTTTATTTGGGTGACGCACAAACGCCCCCGTATCGCTTTTCCAAACCTTTCAGCTCTCTTGAACATGCTTACCATGCGTCTAACTGGGAGAGTTATATAGAGTGATGCTCGATAAAGGGTCTTTACTGTTCGCTGTTAATTCTTACAGTGTCAGACGAACGACTTCCAATACCGCGGTATGATCTCCGGATGTCGAGATTGAGCACAGCGATACACGCTTGTCCTTCGGCCTATAGTCTTTTGATGACTCACTTCCAAATCCTGGGTAGGATGCTAGTCTAGAAACGGCAATGAAGATTCCACATATCTGGAACCCGGAGCACTATGATATGCGTTCGACGGCTCGAGGCAACCAGCTTATATCCCTTACAGGGCGCGCACTTGTCAAAACATTCTACAGAATTGACGAATGAATGGCTGCCTCCCAAGCCTATGATTCATTGCTTCCTGCTCCATTATCTACCGCGGCCTGTCGAGAATTGAGATTGCAAAGTTATTGGATCGGGATTGGAAATCTGACTGCAGATCTGGAGGTAGGAATTCTCTCTCGTCCGGTGGCATTGACAGTTGAAATGCTATGTGTTTTGATGGTATAAAGCTAGAAGAATGTTCCACTGAAATTGGATTCAACACGATCAAGCTACCACTTGTGCCTACCTACTGACAACCGCTCGAATAAAATCACAATCAACCACGCTCATCTCCTTTCAACATGCAATCAATCACTCTCCATGCTCATGGTAACCTAATCTGTTTTCCATATGTATACCTTAATCATACCAGCTAACCAATTGTAGCCGGTCCCAACCCCTGGAAAGTTGCTCTCATCCTTATCGAGCTCTCCATCCCGTACAAAACCAAAGTTTGGGCGACAGAAGACCAGAAGAAGCCACATTTTACCACGACGCTCAACCCGAATGGCTTTACTCCTGTCATCGAAGACCCCAATAACGGCGTTGTGATCTGGGAGGTTCGTCAAAGCCAATCTCAAACCCCATCCTATATTACAGGAGGACTAGGATGCCTCAATGAGAAAGCATCAAGATGTCTCTAACATCACCCCAATAGTCTGGCGCAATAATTCAATACCTCATCACAACCTACGACAAGTCCAACCTGATCTCCTTCTCGGCTTCAGCCCCCAAGGAATCAGCACGCCTACTCCAATATAGCTTCTTCCAAGCTACATTCCAGGGTCCGAATTTAAGCGCCGCACTCTACTTCGCTCGCAACGCAAACCCTTTTGCACGTCGTCGGTACGTTGATGAATCAATCCGCGTTCTGGACGTACTAGAAGGCGAGCTCGCAAGGCAGGAGGAGGTTAATGGAGGGGAGAGTTGGCTGGTAGGTGGGAAGCTGAGTGTGGCTGATTTAGTTTTCGTGCCATATTTTTGGAGTATGCCAGTGAGTTTCTTCCTTCCTTTATACCCGGTCAAATGCTGTCACGCTTACAGAATTGATGACTGATGGCTGGACTAGTTGATCATGGGCGCTGATGCACCAGACTTGAAGAAGGATTTCCCGAGAGTGGAGGCTTGGATTAGTAAGATGGGTGATAGGAAAAGTGTGCAGAAAGCTAAGGAGATGAGGGGAGAGGCTTTAGCTAAGATTCAAGCTACAACTACGGGGAAGTAGTATGATCAAGATCTTGTAGTACGTAATATATCCCTAGCACGCATTGCTTGAATATTATCACCAAACTAGATGTGTAAACTGGTATAGATGTGTAATCGTTAATTGTAGCACAGTTTTCATACTGGACGTCTGGATAGGATGACTTCAAGCGGGCATATGACCTCGTGTTTCTTCCTATACTCTTTCTCGCATGATTCGCAAATATATCTAAGTATCTCATCGCTCGATCACGCTTATTCCCGCTCGTTACTCTCGTAGATTTCCTATTGGATCTCCATCTCTTTCCCTCTTCCACTCCTCCTCAACCATCCTCCCTCTCCCTTTCCTCGCCTTCAAAGCAAACGTGAACCAATTCGGCTGAACATTAAATCCCGAGTTATAATCATACAACGGCACATCAATTTCCTTCCCCTTCTCATCAATTTTCTTACTAATATGACAAGCCCAAGCCATCCTCGCTGTCAAAATGTTCAACGAACGCTCCGCAATATTCAAGCCGGGACAAATACGGCGTCCAAACCCGAACGCGGAGAAGTTTTGAAGATTGGGATATATCTCCAGTGGTTCACGGTAGGTTGGAAAAGTTGGAAGTAACCAGCGAGAAGGGTTGAAGGTCTCAGGATCCGGGTAGAGAGCTACTTCACGATGGATAGCCCATTGATTTGGATGGACGTTTGTGCCCGCTGGGAAGAACATTTCATCATACACATCATCCTTCTCCAACTGATGCGGAACACCCCCCGCAGTGACAGGGCGCCAACGTAGAGCTTCCTTAACCACAGCCCTTACGGTTGGTAAGCTCGGTATATCCTCAAAAAGCGGCAACCTATCATCGCCAACAACTCTATCGACTTCTTCCTCCAGTCGTTTCTGCCATTCGGGGTAATGCACTAGAGCTAAAATGACATCCATCATCGCACTCGCCGTCGTTGAACTGCCAGCTTCATAGAGCGTCCCAATCACATATGCTCCTTCGTCGTCTGAGAGATCGAATTCGTTTTTCTTCTCGAGGAACGTGCGTTCCCAGCATTGAGGCGCTTTTCCGGCTTTCATCTTGTCGGCAACCTCGTAGAGGAGTTCGCGAAATAGAGAGAGCTCTTTTTTGTGCAGCGCTTCGAGCTCTGGTTTGAATGAGGCGAGGAACTTGGGTAGAGCCATCAGGCTGGGGAATGTGTCGACTAGGTATGCGCCTGGAGAGGCTACCCGCTCGACGGTGTGGACCTGAGAACGTCAATGTTGGAAAAAAGATAACGACTAAGTTGAAAGCACTTGCAATGTTTTGAATGCGCTTCAAACCCGGGTCATCACTCTCGATAGCCTTTCCAAATGCAAGTCGAAATATAAGACCAGAAGCATAAAGCGCAAACCAATCTTCATACCTCTCCGGCTGCTTGATCAAATTATGTAACAACCTACTCGACTCCAGTAATTGCGCTGGCTGGTAACTCGTAGCCGCACTCGGCATAGCCAATTGATGCATCAGCTTACGTCCATTCCGCCATGTCTGATTATGCGGCAGAAAGAGAGGTCGAAGGTTATCGGAAAGCAACACCGCGGCTGATGGAAGCTGTTCTCGGCTTGAATAGATAGCACCTCGACCTCGTAATAGATCATTTGCGACCTTCTCTGTTGAGACTATGTAGTTCTCGCGGCCGGCGATGTTGAGCCGGAAGATGGGGCCATATTGGTCGGCCCATTCCTTAAACTTAAGCCAGGAGTGGATAGGTGGGATGTCGAGTAGATTTCCGATGAATGGTTGCCCTACATCTGTAAGCAAATGTATCATAGGAGTTCTCGTGGGAAAGAAAACATCTATACCAGGCGGACCGGGAGGCAATCTTGTTCCTTTTGGCAGACGATGTTGACTACGGAGGAAGAGTTGGACACATAGGAAAACGAGCACGAATAGTGCCACGAGGTAAAACATCTTGTTATATGATAGACACGATGAGGAATAGTTTCGAAGCTCTGGTGGTCATGTAAAAAGATAACCTTTTCCTCATGCGAAATCGGTGTCGCCGTTCGAATGATTCTCTTGCATGAAGCGGTCTCGTGAATGAAGAGGAGAGTCTCAATTGTACACTACAGGCATATCGATCTCTACTATCAACAGCCTGCAAAATACAGCCTTTGTCGTATTGATATCTAATCGTCCATGTTCATTCCGATGTTCAAAAGCGCCATCCGATCTTCTAAATGCGGAGGCGAGGAGGTGCCCCGCAGACTTCCAGCTCTCACCTCGGGAGTTCAAATTAGAAGCTAAACCCCAGCACTAATACCCGATAAAAAGTTTTAGCTCAGCCTTATGAAGCTATCATTATGGTTTTTTGGCTGTCGGCGGGCGAGTCAAGCACGATATATCAACGACGGTGTAAGTGCTTCGGATGCAGTAGGAGCGGAGAATTCCCGTCTCGGATACCATGTACGGTGGGTCAATAGACTGATATAAAAATCTAGTAGTGAGATACCTGTAGAGGGACAAGAAGCATCTCTCCGCATGCCCATACCAGGGTTGTGAACTGGACTTGATAAGTGGTACAGGTGCTGACCTAATCGCGCACAAGCTGGTATAGGCCTTGATGTAACATGGTCAGTTTAGCTTTTAGACAATGAGCATAAGTCATGTAGCCAGCTATAAACTCTAGGGTTCACCGTCTTGACATGGTGATCGGAGTGAACTACCTAGGTAAGCAAGTAAAAATTCCCAGATTACCTTGAATGGAGCCTTTCCCTTTTGAGCTAGCTTGCAGCGACCAAAAATAGTTTTCCCAGATCAACAACTCCATGGCCCCTTTCGAACTTGCGGTGTCCAAGTTTGACATCATACAGCAACAATAATAATACTCGACGACTTAAAGTAGCACTTGGGTGTCCAAATGACGTATGGTCGAACCAAGAAGCTCCCAGTATGGCTTCATGGAGATGCTTAAGGCGGACCTTTGGTACAGGGGCTCATTGAAGAAGAGTTCGATAAAGCTCAACCACGCGTAAGCAGTGATTATATTTAAAGCTCTCATTCATGGTTGATTTCATTGAATAATGTAACGGTGTTGCTTTGATTTCGGGGTTCATTGACAGATCGACCACAAATCGCAATATTTGAGATTGCAGGAGGCCGTAAGTTGAAGGCCTTATTTTCATCAGTATTATGGTAACACTTGGATTCCGAGCTATATAAAGGCTCCTTAATCACCTGCTTTTCTTCATCAACCTCCGCACACAAAATGACTTACATTCGTATCTCCCTTGCATGGCTATCGTGCATTATCATAAGATATGCTGCTGCTCAAGATGTCACTATCAACCCGGCCGCGAGCCCTCCGAGGAACGCGTCCCGAGTTGTCAATCATAACTTTCCAAGTCTCGCATGGGAGAAGTCGTCGATTGCAGCATTTGCAGGTAAGTGGCACAAGAAACACCGCTGCCTCAGTATTATTCTAACTAGCAAAGGAAATTCAACTCATCCTAACCTCTTCTCCGAAAGTCTGGTCGACATAATACAATCAAAGACAGGGAAACCAATCATCATACGCGTTGGCGGAACCTCTGCAGACCAAGATCACTATAATGCTTCTCAGAAAGTCCCAGTCGTTAAGCGAAAGAAATCACCGGGAGGCCATGCGCTCTGGGGTTACTCGATCGGGCCATCCTATTTCGACAGCTTAGGGCAATTCAAGTCATCCAATATGACATGGCAAGTTGCCATGGCCTACGAAGACGGGGAACACACTTCCGCAGACGCAATGACGCAGACGAAGCTTGCCAACCAGAATATCGGTCTTTCCCGCTTATATGCATTAGAACTGGGCAATGAACCGAACCTGTACCCCGGTCAGTGCATAAGCCCTAGTCAGTGCATGAGACCTGCTGGATATGGTCCCGATGACTACGCGCAAGAATGCCTTCAACATGAAGCCGACGTTCAAGGAAACATTACTTCACTACCCGACAATATCCCCATGTATCAGACTCTCGCCTACGCTTCCAACGTCAACCAATCCGTCTGGAATGCCAGCGCAGCCTTCCGCAGCGGCCTAAATAGCAACAACCGCATCAAGTCCGTCTCTTTCCACTACTACCAATCCATCGAAGGCGCTACAGCCACACTGCGCAAGACTCTCATGAATCATACCGCAGTCACAAACGGCCTAGGACGCTTCGAGAGACCAATATCATACCTCCACTCCAACGACCCTTCCATCGAATTCGTTCTCGGCGAAGTCGGAAGCGTAATTTCCCCCGGTACCGGCGATACGCTACAAGGCGTATTCGGAGCTTCTATCTGGACAGCCGACGCCATGCTCTACGCCATGTCGATGAACGTCAGTAGGATGCATATGCAATCTGGGACGAACTACGCATACGCGCCTTGGAATAGCACGCATGTCAGACCGCCGTATTATGGTATTGCGATGGTGTCGGACTTTGTCGGGAATAACACTTCTTCGGATTTCCGGATCCATAATATCGATTTGGGCCAGGAGACTATGGCTGCTTATGCGGGCTATGTTGGTGGTAAGTTGGAGAGAGTGGCGGTCTTGAATATGCATTTGTGGGATGCGACGCCAAATATCTCGAGATCGGTGAGAGAGGTTGGGATTAAGGTACCAGATGGTGTGGGCAGCGTGAAGGTTAGTAAATTGATGGGACCTGGGGCTAGTTCTGGTGGTGGAGTGAGTTGGGCGGGTGTTGAGTGGGTGTATGGTGATCAAGGGGCAGTAGAGAAGAATGTTGCAAACGGAACGGATATTGTAGGTGTGAAGGGAGGAATGGCCAAAGTTGGGGTGCATGATACTGAGGGTGTTATTATTGAGATGGTTAGAAATTGAGAGCTCAACCATTTGGAAAGTGGCGTTGAAAGGAAAGGTAAGTGACATGGAGTCGAGATTTAGAGACACTCAGGCTAGAGTCTATGCGCTTCAAACCTGCCTAGACCACAGACGCTTCTTTCTTACTCTCTTCAGTTGCTAAAGTTGAAAGCTCTTTCATCTCCTCGCGTTATTTCTTCACGTGGGCGTTCCTTTCCCTAAACTGGTTCCATCCCAGGGTCTCTACCTTCATCTTCACTTCATTTTCTAGTCAGCCGTAATCGTCATTCTCGAAAGATTAGGAGTGCATACTTCATGCCGCTAATAGATGCAACTTCACTTCGAGATATCTTAGCTGGTCGTTTTATTTCCGCGATCATCGTGTCGGCAATATCAATCGGTGCAGGGGTTTAGAATACACGGAACTCGGAGCTTATGAATTTCGGATCGAATCGCAAGCTTGGGCTTGCATATATGGTTTTATCTTCTGCATTCTACTGCCTCTTCACTTTGCATGTCAATTTCCACAGTTCATCGCTAGGGAAGCCCAAGAGCGTTTCTCCATTTGTGGAATCAGTTGGTATACCAAGGCAGGAAGGGAAATCGGGGGAGATTAAGTTCTTTCGAAACTCGGCATCAAATTTCGCACGTCCGCGACTGAGAAGGTAAAGGCATATGGACAGATTATCGTACTGGGGTCTCAGTTTCCCAGGGACAACGACTTTGGACAGCCTTATCTTGCAGCCTAGTTGTGATGCTGAACAACAACTGCTATGCAAAGTCAGGTCTTGTTGCGCGACGGGTGTCAAAGGTCAAGGCACTATTGTGAATGCTACAAGTACAGATACTACCGCATAGAATGCTGCGTTACACTAAACGTAGGTAACGCCCAGATTGATAGTGCACGGACTGCCACTTTTTGAAGCGGCCTGTGCGTTGATATACATTCTTTCACGTCCGACAGAACGCAATATGATGTTGATGAAGATTACTGCACTAACTAGGTGTTGCTTATTGAAAGGGGTGAGGACCACTGTGGACCTTAATATTACGTGGACCTTACACAGAGATTATTTCTCAATGTTCCAGCTGCCAATCTGAGGTTATCTTGAACTGTTAAGCGACGACCACTAGTTGCAGAATTTCTGTCCTGGTGTTCACTGTTCAGCTCGTGCAAAACGCCACTGGCTTCAGTTTATCTTCAGCCTGACCTGGCCGGATAACCACGACCGCCCTCTTTGATTCAGAGAACATCTCGTACACCGAAGCCATATCCCCACCACACACCACATGAACTTACCAACCTGTTCTGAAGTATGGCCGTACCAGGCAATGCACGAATATGGATGTGAAGTAAATGGCCTCGGTTGCTGATATGCGCTAGTACATGCGGCGGTGCACCTGTTGTGCATAAGCTCTTACCTTTCAACCTTCAGGTGCAGCTGAATTTAGCACCGATCAATCATCATTAGCCCAACCTCAAACACCCAGTTCGCTTTGTCGCAGCTACGCGCCAAGTGCACATAAAGCTTCTAAAAGCTTCACGATGCTTAGACCGCGGTGACTTCTTTCGCCATACCTCGCTTCTCTGCTCGAAGAGCTCCCCGATAAGCATCTCCGCCGTAACACGCACCTATAATACCTCCCTACCTACCGAGCCCACTCACAATGTCCCGCTCAACCCACCACCTCCACGTCGCAGCCCTAATCCCCTCCTCCCTAACACCGCAAGACGTAATCACCGCCCTCCACGACCACAACAACTGCCTCACACTGCAAGCCCTCACAACCGGCCACAAAGAGCTCCCCGACACCCCGCCCGAACTCCTCAAAGACAACTACTGGTACCCCGTCCAGCTGCACCCGGTAAAAACCTACGAAGTCACCGAGGGCGTAATCATAATCCCGGGGATAGGCGAGTGGGGTAAAAAGTACATCGTCTTCCCGTCCTGTTTCCAGAACACGGCCGAGGGGATACGCACGCGTGCTGATGCGAGTGGGGTGCTGGTGAGAGCGGAGTGGAGGGTTATGAAGGGCGGTGCGGGGATAGCGGAAATAGAGGGAGAGAATGAGGGTGTTGGGTATGCGGATTGGGTGCTTGTGGAGGATGTGAGTGTGGAGTGTGCTTGGTATTTAATGCCGTTTGTCAAGAGGAGTATGACAGGGGCGCATCAAGATATTTGTAGGAAGTTGGTCGAGAAGGTGGTTATGCAGAAGATGCAGGAGAGGATGGCGAGGGGGGAGGAGGCTGAGAGACCGGAGGCTGAGCCTTTGCCGCAGAAGGTGGTGTATCGGTAGATGGGCGATTTAGGATATTGAGGAGGTTTTCAAGCCTTTTGGAGGGATGAGAATGTGAATTGATACCTTGAGGATGAATTTTAGGACTACAGAGGACGTTTCTTTGAGCCTTCTGGGTTGGTATATATATTTTTTACAGAGGAGCATGTCTCAAGCGAGCGTTGAATGTTCTTTTGAAAAGCGGAGAACTTTCCTATCGAATTAAGCATGATAAATAATACAATTTTCCAGATCCTTAACTCCATCCATGACTTTCATTTCCAGCAAACCCGCCAACGCCTCTCCAAACGCCCCAGATTTTCAGAGTATACCATCCGCAGCGTTGTTATGACCCGTTTATAGGCTCGATCAACACCTCCTTCACCTTCCGTATCTCATCATCGCTCAGTCCAACCTGGCCCTTGATATACCCCTCCGCCCCACCCCACTCTCTCTGCACAGCCTCCAGCATAGCACTCATACTCTCCGGTCTGGCTCCCACCATCCTCTCGCATCTCGCTCTCGCCTGATCCCCATACTCCTTAAACGCGCCCTTCTTCAACAATCGATCCACATTGATATGTCTAGTCGCCGCCAATCCTTGCGACGAGAGCGCATATTCTTCGGCGATGGATGAGTCGGGGACGCCGAGGAGAGAGAGTAGAACCCCGATGAAGACGCCAGAGCGATTATTCCCCGTCGTGCAATGCATGAAGAGGGCTTGGGAGGTTGACGGCGCTGGAGGGAGGGAGATCAGGTGCTGTAGCATTGTGTTGAATGCACCGGCGCCCGAGGTAAGGACTTCGAGAAAAGCTGTCACGATGCCCTATAGCGCAGCCATCCTCATTAGCGATGACCCTGTACTTCAAGTCTGCAAGGAATGAACAAGTGTAAGAAGAGAGAAGGTACCATACATCCGTCCCATCACTAGCATAGAGCTCATACCTCTTGGCCGCCGCCTCCTCCGTATACTGCTCGTCACTAAACACAGGCGTCCACACCCTCTCTATCCCCTCCATATCCTTGATTCCTCCCGTCTTGATGATCTGCTCGCGCGAGCGCAAGTCGAAGTCGACTTTGACATTGAGGTCGTCGCGGAGCTTGGCTATCCCTTCGTCGGTCACTTTGTTGGTGTCTGGGCCCCGGTAGAGAATCCCCTTGCGGACATGCGCGATTGTGCTTCCGTTGGCGTCGAGAATCGGCCAGCCGCCTATGTCGCGGAAGTTTGCGAGGCCGGGGATTGGGATGAAGGGGAAGGGGAGGGGAGTTGGGGTTGAGATTTTGGGTTCGGCTTTGAGCATTGCGGACTCAGAAGGCTAGAAGTCGAGAAAAGAGTGAGTAGAATTAATGTGAGGGATTAGAAGAATAAAGCTTGGCTTAGTTCTACTTCAAACTATACAGACGAATGTCGACATCGTGGGCATTGAGGGAGGCTGGAGCTATTCAGACAGCTGTTGCTACGTTGACGATGGAGGCACAACTTCGGCGTGTGTGTACCACAGTACACTCCGTAATGGAAACATAATGCCTCGACAAATCCTACATGGCAGATGCTGACAGGAACGTGGAAGGGCGCAAGTGAACAAGTGGAGTGGACGAGAGCTCGAACGTGCGGTTACATGCGGGGCAGATCCCACGCTCTTTATCGATTTACTTTTTCCGGCTCAATGCATTCTTCCCAAGCCACCTCACATGCCACAGAGGATGGCAGCTGTGCCGAAAATCCGCTTTCCCGTCCAAACTTGCTCACCCTTACGACGGCTTGGACTTGTGGCGCTTGATGCGCTATTGAATCGGCTTCTTATTCACCGGATTACCGAAAAATCATGTCTGCTCAACCACTATGCTACCATCCACAATTATGCACTATGAGACAGTCTGCCGCCTCCAAACGCTTTTCCAAGGGCTATGTGAGATAATGAGCGTGATGACTACCTAGATTCGTCACTAGTACCATGATCTGAATAGCGCCCTTGGGGGGACAAGGGCTGCAGAAGTCAGGCCCGAACGTCTCCCTTTGGCTGGGAGTGGTGCACGTCGTCCTCGTAGTCGTCGCCTTCTCTAGGAGCATTTTCGAGATCGGTGTGAGAATGGTATTTGGGATCGAAGAGTGCATCCATGTCCTCGAGTGAACGACGCTTGGTTTCGGGATAGAACAACCAGACAATCTGCGTGAATATTAGGTCTTTGCGTCGCTTGAAGTAGAAATCATGTCTAGAACGCAGAACTTACGATAGCGGAGACTATGTTCACTGCCATGAAGAAGAAATAGATTTTCGAGCCGATGTTGGCAATGCCTACTGGCCAAACTTGTGAGGCGACAATGGAGCCAATTGAGCCCCCTGAAGCGGCGAGATTAAGGCCACGGGCTCGGAAATTGGTTGGGAAGATCTGAAGCAAAGTTAGAGCGATGCCGCACACTTTATAAAGCAATCGAAACTGACCTCAGCGCCATACACCCATGCCGCAGGCCCAAATCCTATCGAATAACCAAATGTGTAAAAGAAGATGAAGACGATGCAAGCATAGTCCGAAGTGTGATTTTTGTTATGCGGATACACTTGTGGGAGAGCTCCATTAATCTATCAGGACGTGTTAATGTATCGGAGCGCCATTCTCCCCAAGACCTGTACTTACAAGCAGAGCAATCGACATGATTATACAAGCTATTATCAGTGTTGGTCGTCGGCCGGCTTTGTCCACAATGAGCATTTCAATAACCGTGCATCCAATCTTAAGAGTGCTTTCGATTCCACCAATCAACAAGGACATTTGTCGACCCTGACCAAGCGCAATGAAGATACTGGGGAGGTAGTACTTCATGGCCGTATTGCCACACATCTGCGCCATGAATTGCAGTAATGCAGCACGCCAAAGTCGATTGAAGAGGGGGCGGTTCGTAAAGAGGACCGTCCAGGATTGTTGGGTAGCAACTTTACGTTCGTGTGCGTCCCGTTCGATCTCGGCCAGTTCTTGAGTGACCGTATCTGACTCGGCAGGCGCATCTCTGAGAAATGCCAGGCTCTTTCTTGCTTGACTAAGATTTCCCTTTTCCGCTAACCAACGAGGACTGGATCGCTATTAGCAGACTTTCTAGCATACGAATGTGTTACTCACGACTCGGGGCAGAAAGGCAGTCCGACCAGGAAAATCACTGCTGGTATGAATTGAATAGCCATGGAGAGCCTCCATCCGTAGTAATTGCCACGGGGAGTCTCCCAGTTACTTACTCCGTATCCCACCCTTCAGGTCATTAGCTGAGCGAAAAGTCGTTGGAGGGAAAGGGGGAGGCTTACCAGAATGCAACTGCAATGCCTGCAACTAAACCAATGTGATTCATGACCACATATCGACCTCGGTGCTTCGCAGGGGCAATTTCACTAAATACTTGAGCATGCAATTTGACGAAGGGTATTCACAGGTCTGGCCAACCTTTGGTAGAGGGGCACTGCTGTAGATACAATGGCCAGTCCGAATCCGCAGATAATTCGTCCAGCAATCATCATGGCGTATGCTCCCGGCCCTTTCGCTCCAGTCAACAACGCAGCGCCCACACAGTTTACAAGAATTCCAACAGCTGCAGCCCCTCTTCGTCCAAGGATGTCAGCGGCTGGATGGGACACAAATAGGTAACTGATCCATGTTCCCAGATAGTATATCGATGTAATGAGTCCAGTATGAGCAGAGCTGGGATGGTGAAGTGCCTTTTTGAACCCTGGGTGTACATAGATGCTCGCCAGGACGCCAATGTTATATCTATTGACTGAAGTCAGTCCGCGACGTGCAAATCAAAAAGAAAGGAGTGCTCGAGACTAATGCTGGAAAATATGTATTCATTTATGAGTATTCTTACCCCCAGACTAAAGATGCTAGAGCGAAGAAAACGCAGAGGGTGAGTAGACGGACTCCAGCCTTGGTGGGTCGAAGTACTTCAGCAACAGGAGGAACCGCCATGCTGGGAACAAAGACTGGGAAAGGTAGGAAAACGTTTCAGTGGAAAGGGACTTGAGTTGGTTATTGAGGACGATTGCATCTGTCTGCGGAAGGGATATCAGTCGCACAATATACCATTTACCCTAGTCTAATCCGCTGTTCAGGTGCCCCGCTAAAAGCTTGTCCCCCACGATAAGACTAGTGTATGATAGGTTTACTCCCTGGGAACCCAAACATCGCAAGGTCTCGCCCCAGCATACCCCGAAGTAGCTCCACGAGAGAAGCGGGTCGCTACTAGTTCCAAATCTGCCAGTTCCAGGATGCTCTCCCAAGTATGTGGGAGGCGATCCTCCTAAATGGCCTGGCCTTCGCCACTAATGCAGTGGAAGACGTTCTTGGGACCAACATATCATTAAGTTTTACGTATACCGAGATGCATCGGGCCTCAAAAAGCATCTCTCCGGCTTGGGACAGGGGAGAGAGAGGGTTGCCATTTGCGAAATATCCGAACCCGATTTGTATTACGACGCTGATTTACGTTTGATAACATGATGTTTGCCTGGAGGTTTGTGTGACCACGTGCCGCATGGCCAGGTGTAACTTGTCGGCAATGGAGGCATGAGGTCCAGCGAAACAGCTCATGGGGTAACCAGAGAACCGGGACAGCCGCAGGAAAACGCGGCACAGCAGACATAGTATTGATGCGGGGAAGCTGATGCGCACTGTGGAAATAAGCAAGTGGCTGGTCGAAACGATGTTGATGATAGGTTGATGAGAGATGCGTGGTTGTGGTTGGGGGAATGTCGTGCTCGGATGGCTTTCTGAAGCGGAGTTTTCCAACACCCCCCAAAGAATTTCTTTTCAGCCTTTAGCTGCAGCACCAACTGCTAATTTCTCGTCTCAACGGCCTTCACCGCGTCTGTGACCGTTCAACTGTGGTCTGCAAAAGCAATGCCTAGTTAGTCACACTGACAGCCTTACGCCACGCCACGAAGCGGGCCCGAACGGCAAGGGACGAAGCGCAAGTGATGGTCAGACGACGACATCCAATGCCAGAACACCACTACGAAGGGCATCGCTGAGAATAGGCTAAATGCAGTATGCCGAGACCATCGGCATGAACAGGATCCTGCCAAATCTCATCCTACTCATGACTTCCCGCTTGCGAGTTGCTATACCCTGCTCTTCAGCACCGATTTATTCCAGAGAGAACTTCATACACGGAGTATAATTCAGAATGAACGCCTAGTATTTCTTGAATCAACGAGGGATCTATGAGTTATTGCACCACCTTAGGCATAAAGCCTCTCTCACATCCCTATGTGTCTCTTTAGGTCATATCCATCCCTTTGAAAGGCCCAACTCATATTCGCAACACTTTGTTATAGGCAGTTCATAAAGCTATTAACAATTCTGTTTCAGGTTATACAGTAACAAACGTCTTGTATCTTCATACCACAGCTGCTCAGAAAACGAGGCCCGGGGAAAAGTACTAGGAAGATTGGTATTGTGGCCTCGAAATACATCTGCTACTCTAGGTATCATATAACCGCATTCGACCTCGAGATGTAGTCATCACAATCTCTCAGACCGTGACCATTTGCTAGACTTTAAACATTCACCCTCAACTTAGTTTGAACGCAATAGATGAAAAGGGATATACATTCAAGGCCCATCGGGCCACCCAGAATGCATCTAGAATCTCATTAGGGATTCGAAGGGTCAATGCAATTAGCGCATTCTGCCTACCATTGTCGACATTGACAACCTTGGAACCACGAAAGTCTCTTAGAGACGTTCGTGAAGCCGGAATTTTGCCGGAACTAAATGCGGAACATTGTTGAGCTAGTTACCACGACACACTTCAACTCACAAATAGAAGCACGTTGATACCGAATATACGTAATATAGTAGGTTTTCCCTACAAGAATTCGAAGACCTTAATAACACGATCTAAGTAGTCAAGGATTTGCAAAACGGATAGCCTCAGAGGTTCAAACTTGGGTAGATATTTCCGCGCTTCAGAAGCCGGCGGACTCAGTGATGCATCCTGCGATATATTGGATACCCTCGGCGTTGTGCTTGTCTTACAGCTTGTAATCCAAGGACAACCTCTTTCCAGACCCGCTTCTGACATAGACCATAATATTAGTACGAAAGAGTTGATAAAGCCTATCACCTGGACGCCGCACTCGGTCCGTATCCGTGTGCCTCGTTCTAATTTGCTTTGTCTTCGCGTCTAAGCCATTGAACCAGTCTAAGCCAACCTCGTTTTTTTAAGCTGGAATTTTGCTTGTCCTTGGAGTGTGCTTGGATATTTCCACCGTCATACTCTGTTGTAGTGCAGAGGAAGCGCAGCGCGTGTCACTAGTAATCGGCATACACTAATTATACTTAGACAGTTTGTATGGTCGAGTTCGCGCAGAGTTCGAGCTAACATACCTACGTTAGGATTTCCTCAGAGCGTTTACGCAATTCATAGTTGAGACAGGTACGCCATCACCTTCCTCGCGAAATGGAACTTCTTACGGCGTTCAAGCTTTCCGCAACGGTAACGCCGAATCGAACAGTAAACCCATCCTTTGGACACTCGTGGCTCAGGCTAGAGACAACCACAATCCAATTAGACCACGATCTCATTATCCAGCCTCGTCGCTACATCTGACAGTATATTTGAAGGAAGCCAGCTTTCAGCGGCTTTCGCCGCAGCTTATGACGGAATTAACTCTACACCGTCATGGAGTGATTCGGCATCCGTGCTTCTGTATCTACGCTACATGAGATTCTAGGGGTTGCACAAAGCTGTATACAATGTACCATAGCCATGATGGCGATGCAATGGACTGATACTTTGTCTCGAGAATAGGAGATTGATCTGATACTCTCAGTCTTCGCTCTTCAGTAAGTTCCAATTTGGTAAGTTCCACAATTTCAGAGTCGTTGCCGAGATTCTTATGAATAATCGAAAGGTTCTAGACGTATAATATATACAACTTTACCGCACCTCCCCCCTCCTGAGTCATGAACGAAAGTGTATGTTGATAAGCGCATCGATGCCTTGCCCTATCCAACAACTCAAAATCCAACCGCTTCGAAGTCGATGCTGAGAGGAGAGCCCGCAAGAAGTATGAAAGGAGCATTCAAATTTCGAGAAAGTGGCGCGATATCCCATGTGAATGCTGGGTGACCAGTCCTAGTTTGCTTGCAGAAATGAATCTGTTCCATGTTTCATTCACTAAATCCAACGAAATGGCGACGTATTATGACCTGCTATGTTTTCCACTTCGCTTCTTCATCTCCCCCGAAATTTGGGTCGATCTCTCGCTCCTCTTTGTTCCTCGTCGTCCCTCCGCAACTCATCGCCACTCAATATCAAGTCGAAAGAAGGAC
The DNA here is from genome assembly GCA_000467715.1 of Hysterium pulicare CBS 123377. Lineage (NCBI taxonomy): Eukaryota > Fungi > Ascomycota > Dothideomycetes > Hysteriales > Hysteriaceae > Hysterium > Hysterium pulicare. Next base: position 173,638 of record AJFK01001056.1, read on the forward strand.
TCAGGTCCGACGTAACGTGAAATCTTGTGGGGCCATGAACGGTCCGGTGGCCATGATACGACCAGTATAATTCAACTGTGCCTTGTGTCTGTATTTCTTGGCCGTCATACAGTCCTGCAACTTTGGGTTCCTCCATGTTTAAATTATCGATGGATATTTTGAGCTCGGTCTGCGCCAGGCTTCGCGCAATAATATTGAGTTCAGCCGACGTGTCAAAAACCACTTTCGCGAAACATCGTGTTCCATCTCTGCGGCCTGCTGCTGTGCTAATTTCAACGGTCGCGGGCGATCCGGGGGATGGGTGTATCTGCTGCACTAGCCATCAGCATCTCAAAGCGGATTGACCGAGAAGCATAATCACCTTGCTACTTGAACTAAACCAGTTTAGGACTGAGAAGGAACATCCCATGGTATAATGCGCTGGCGAAGTTGTCGCTTGAAGTAAGGGAAAGCTATTAGGTGTGCTCGATCTCCGGAGCTGTGAGGAGAACGTTTGCACTCGGGCGGCATCCTGACTTGGCGGCTGAGCAGCAATATCTTACAGTGTGGCTCGGACGCAAGGTCTCCTGAAGGACTAGTACATGGATCCTACCCAATTGAACTTATAATTAACAGTTCGGGGGAAGCAATATGCAAGCCTGGCGAAAGCAACGAACGCAGCCTCTCGGAAAGGCAAGAGGGCATCCGATGCCTGCACTCTTGTCCACGCGGCGTAAAGAGCCCTTATCGAATTTAGGCCTATTGTGCTTATTAAGCCAGCAGCTGATCCAATCAAGTTTGAACTACATTGCCCAACATTAGTATGGAGGCATCATCATCCGCGGCAATATTCTCAGCCTCGCCTGAATTTTGGGTTCACAATGCCCGAGATGGCGCTTGATTGGGCGCCTCTTCAGGAGGCATGGGGGCCAGAGGAGTGGGGCGAGTAACCTTTTAGATAAAGTGTCCCTGCACTCCTGACTTTCCTACGGGCTGTCAGCCATTTCAGGCAGCTGCCCTGCTCTGATTAAACCGTTCTGGAGTAAACGATGAAACTTAGTCAAGCTGCTGGGCGTCTGCCGTGCTCCTTGATGCGCTTTTCTGGAATGCCACACAGCGGATTACGCGGATACCGTTGCTATATTACTTACGATTGCGTTCAGTCATCTCGCATTTTGTTCGTATGGATACTTTCGTAATCGCTGAACCACGCCTTGTTAGAACTCGCGCACTAAAAGCCATTCGGGATGTGTGAATATAGCGTAGAGTTCCAGTGCGTATATGCATTGATAATGCTCATCTAGTTTCATTCAACCTTGGGTATGTATCAGACTGCGACATGTTAGAGAGCCCCATGGACCATACTGCAACCACCAAAATCCGGATGCCGATCCTCGGTCAAATGCCTACCCATGATACTCTTACCCTGTAAGAGAGGAACAAGTTCTTGCGGAGTTCAACGTTGGTGAATGGCTCCCTTAGTTATTTATAGTTTCTTCGCACTCTTGATCATGTTCTTTGTAGAGAGTAGAAGAGGTTTCGAAAGAGAGCTCAACTTGATGTCCATCGAAGTCGAAGGGCAACTTTGGTCAAGCAACATATTCCCAGAGGCCCCGGTACATATGTGAATGAAGGCGGCTTTTGGTTGCGATCCATTCCGCGCTTGTACCAACCATAACCGTGAAAGTCTGCCTGAGCATGATGCCTCCTCTGGCCTTGAAGTATGCATATGGGCTTCCAATAGCAACAGGTGAAGATAGTGGCTGCTTATCGTACAGCAAATAGCATCGAGACACTTCCCTTCTTTGACCGGATGTATGCCGAGGAGGGTAGAGACATCATATGCCGCCTCTGTCGTTTCTGCGAGGCTCACTCTGCCTTACGCCCCGGTGGCATCATATATGACCTCTGTATGGCGTCGCGTGAAGATTCTGTAGACAGCCTTTCCTGTGTCAAACTGGTATTTGCAATGGCAACCGCAAGCATTCCTCTAGATCATCTTGTCCCTGGCTATCCAAAGTTGGCAGGGAGTATGGATCTGTTCCCAGAAACTGCGATGTTCCGTCGCTTTGGTGCCTTGAATGCGCAAAATCTGCTTTACCTTCAGGCAGAGTTGCTCCATCTTGAACAGGAGCTTCGAAACCAGGAGATATCAGATAACAGGGATTCTCAAGGGGGACGATCAAAGTACGCCCAAGATTGGTATTGGCTAAACAGATCAGAAGACGAAGAGGATAAGAAGCAACTGGAGATATTCAAGGAGATCAGACAAAAATTGAGTGAATATAGTACATCTCCCGATGAAAAGTCAAAACTGTAGAGTATCGCTTACGGGTAATGCAGATACGGCGCTGATCCAGCAATACAAGATACTCAAATTTCCTGAGCCATCCGAGTTTGATTTGAAAGAAATGCAAAACTACTTGGAGTGCAAAGAAATGGGTCCGCTTGCATTGTTAGGAGCAGATGGGAAAATATGGGGCACCACAAAGGACACGACATCCTCTTGTCCCGACCTAGTCGCGCTTCGATCGCGCCACAACGAGGACGTGTTCTCGACCTGGGTTACCGATAAAGCAGTTGCAAGATTAGTTGCATGTGGCTGCGCCAGGTTCAAAAAGCCTTCGAGGAAGTACGGAGTAATTGGATTCAAGGACAAGACTTTGCTAAAAATTACGTTCTGGATCAACAACGTGGTTGCATCGTTGCTTCCTATCGCTTCAATTACTGTTCTCTTCTGCGTCCGACCCAACTGGGCTCGCCTCACTCTGATCGCGGTTTTCAATCTCATCTTGAGCACTTGCTTGACAGCTTTCACAGCTGCAAAGCGCACAGATATATTCGCGGTTTCAGCTGCGTAAGTAATGCCTTTAAATAGTAATAATACTGCGTTGCTAACTCTCATTAGCTTCTCCGCTATCCAAGTAGTATTCGTTGCGACCAACAATAATGGTCAAAAGAGTGGATCCTGAAGCAAAACGATTGCTGGCAAAAATGCAAGGTTCATACCTTTTCTGCCCAACGGGCATATCGAAGCAGGGCTGTTGTTTATCTAGTATATTTTTAGATGAACTTTGTTTCATGGAAGACTTGGGGGGGTTACTCAAAAATGCTAGAGCAAGGTCTAAAACAGTTGCACAAATGCCGTGTCTCTGATATCCATATCACATGTGAGCTCGCCTGATACCTAGTGCAGGCACTGTGACCATGTTCCCGACTCAAATTAACCGCCAGTAGAAGCGGATCAATAACCTCTATTGAAGGTATATATGTTCTGTAGAATATATACACCACCTCTTTGCATCCGACCGAACACCGAACGAATACGGTGTCGATCAACCGGTCAAAGATTACTATACTAAGTATTGATCATTGCAAGATTGGCG